>JAECUM010062009.1:0-23593 GCA_016617855.1 Megalonaias nervosa | reverse complement strand
GAGAGAGAGAATTATAAATATACACCAGACACATAGATGAGAATTATTTACCAGGTCGTCATGCGAGTGTGTCTGCCACGAACGAGTGCATATAACACCGATTCAGTCGCATCATTTTTTTGGTGATGCGTATTTAGTCGTGAAGGAATATGGGCTGGTACGTGCAGGAAAGGCGATGGGTGCCGTTTACCCACGGACCTGGATTCGAATCTCCGTAGGGTACGAACAAAAAATTCTCCAACCTTTATGATAGTATTATTTGTATTAAATATTAATTCTGCCTACTATTATCAAGCATTCTTCTTCAGAATCCAGGCATAGCTCTTTCCGTTCTGTGTGGTGTATATTTATAATTCTCTATAACTAATCCTATATACATTGACTTCTTTCATAGGAATCCGGAATGACTGTGTAGATAAAAGAGAATTAATTACTAGGTCGTCATGCGAGTGTGTCTGCTACGCACTAGTACATATAACACCGATTCAGTCGCATCATGTTTGGTGAAGCGTGCTTAGTCGTGAAGGAATATGGGCTGGTGCGTGCAGGCAAGGCGATGGGTGACGTTTACTCGCGGACGGGGGTTCGAACCTCCATAGGGTACGAATGAAAAATTCTCTAACTGTATGAAAGTGTTATTTGTATTAAATATGTATATATATATATATATGAACAGAACGGAAAGTACTATCCTGGATTCTACAAGAAAATGCCTGATAATACTAGGCAGAATTAATATATAATACTATCATGCGGGTTAGATTATTCTTTTCATTTGTACTCTACGATGATTCGAACTCATCACCAACTGCGTCGCCTGCACGAAGATGACAAGGATCGCCAGGCATATAGGTGTAGATGAGAGACGAACGTATACATACATACATACACTCATGCATACAGACACACACAGATACATACATACACACATAGATAAATATATGCATGCAGACATACATATATTCACACACATACATACATACATGCGTACATACATACATACATACATACGTTCGTACATTCAGACACACACATACACACATACAAACATATAAACATGCATACATACTACACACACATACACACAGACACATACATACATACATATATACATATATACAAACATACATACATACAAACACATCCACACACATACATACATGCATAGACACAAACATACACACATACATACATGAACGCACACATGCGTGCATGCATGCATACATACATACAGACATACATACATACAAACATACATATATACATACATACATACATACATACATACATACATACATACATAAGACATACATACATACATACATGCATACATGCATGCATGCATGCATGCATACACATGCATACATACATACATACATACATACATGCATACATACATACATACATACATACATACATACATACATACATACATGCATACATACATAGGTACATAGAAACATACATACATACACACGCATACACACATGCATACATACATGCATACATACATAGGTGCAAAGATACATACATACATACATACACACATTCCTGCATGCATGCATACAATCATACATACAAACATACATACATACATACATACATACATACATACATACCTTCCTACCTACATATATACATGCATTCATACATACATAAATCCATACGTTCATATATACACACACGCATGCTTTCATGCGCATATATATACATCCATACGTACATTCTGACATACATGAATACATATAATACATGCATAGATGCATACATGCATACATATATACATACATACCTACAGACATGCATACATACAGACATGCACACACATAATCACATAGATATATACATACATGCATACATACATACATACATACTTACTTACATGCAAACGTACATACATACATGCATACATGCATACGCACACATACACATACATATATACATACATACATGCATTTATACAAACATAAATACATATATACATGCTTGTATACATGCATACATTCTTACATACATATATACATACATACACACACACGTACACACGTACATACATTAATGCATACATACATTCATACATACATACATACATACATACATACATACATACATGCATACATACATACATACATTCTTACATACAAACGTACATACATGCATACATACATACACACACATACACTCATACATACATACATGCATTCAAAGATTAATAAATACATATATACATACTTATATATATATATATATATATATACATACATTCTTACATACATATATACATACATACACACACAGGTACACACATACATACATTGATGCATACATACATACATACATACATACATACATACATACATACATACATACATACATACATACATACATACATACATACATGCATACATACATACATAGATACATACATACATACATTAATTTCTTACAAATTAGGGGCCATAGATTGCTGTATGATTATGGATATCCAGGATACTCATAATACCCAGGATTCAGATAGTGTTATACCGTGTTCTTCTCAATTAGAACACTGTATTCTTGCAGAAATAAGAGAAAAATATTTCAAATTATACAAACAGTCATTCAAGGGAGAGATATCAAGTAGTCTTGGCGTAATGTCCCTTCGCCATATTCGTAGTTCTCTGCAGCATATTGGTAGTCTCAGCTATCCAAGTTATCCCTCTGGTCGACTGGTGGAGAGGACATCTCGTTCTGATAGTGCTCTAGTGAAAGAAAAATAGCAGACGACATATATGCAATATTCCATTTTCTAGAGGGTGATGGTAACACTAGCGAGGTAAAGGCATATATGTCTAGGTATGGAAACATCATGCCGAGTCGAACAGACAGTTTAAATTGCTCAAAGAATCTGCAAAAAACTGGTCAAGAAATCGAGTGACATGGATGAATCAAGAGGTAATGCATCAGTTGACGATTGTGGAATTAATAACCAAGATGAGAGAGTTGAAACCAACATTCCCATATTGCAATATGAAAAATGTTGTGATCTGAAACAATTTGTAAAAGATGAACTACACGTCAATTGTGCAATTATTATGGAAGAAATGAAAACAATGAGAAAGGACATCGTTCGTTTGGATGAGATGATACAAAGTGAGGATGAGAAAATTAAAAGACTTGAATCGAGCATTGACAAGGCAAGGGGGTCGGAATTAAGTTTGGAATCTGCCCTATATGCAATGGCAGATGTAATAAAGAGCCAGGCAATGATAATTGAAAAACTACAAGCTGTAAACGAGAAACAAATTGAGACAGTATGTGCACAGATACGTGGAATTCAGTTCCAACTTACAAACTTCATACTGCTGTCCTGCTCATATGCAAATATGACCAGATCTCCTTGCCCATCTTCGAATACATCAAGTACTCTAAATACAGTTCCGAATACAAGTGTAATTGAAAGCCGTCATCTAGACTCCCGTAACAGGATTTTGTCAGACCAACAAGTGTATAGAAATACCGGCTTAAGCGATTCTAGGCTACCAACAGATGAGATTCGTACTGTAGGTTTGATCCAATCTAAGGTAGCACAAACCCCAAGCACTACAGCACCAACTATCAAATTGTTTATGTTCAGTGTGTAGTTTCCTTCCACAAATGCCTATTTAGATGATTATAAAGAAATAATGGAAACTGTGGAATGTCTTTATGATGAATATAGGCAAAAAGGTTTTGTAATTATTTGTGGTGACTTTAATGCGGAGCTACCAAAAAAAGTGATTCCAATAAGTACACATGATACAGGTTATATACTAAATTCCTTTCTTAAATATAGGCATCTGATGTCAGCATGTGATATTTCCCCTTCTGGAATACCAGGATATACATATTGCTCATCTGACGGCAAACACTCGTCCTTGATTGACTTCACTTTTATACCCTCCTCAAAAATAGATTTAGTCCGTAGTGCCAACATTGAAGATGATCATCATCTAAATCTATCTGATCATTTACCTGTAAGAGCAGAGTTGGTAGTTCCAGACGAACTCAAGGAATCAACATTTTCTAGATATCCAGTTACAATCAACTGGTGAAAAGCTTCTTCAGAACAGCAGGAGCGGTACAGAAGTGAAACCAACGAGCATTTGATTCAGTGGAGCTACCTTTACACAACATAGCAGATGTAGAAAACGCTCTTGTTACTATTGCGACTGTTTTATGCAATACAGCTGACAAAAATCTCCCAAAGAAAACCTTCATGCCTCACCTTAAACCTTACTGGAAATACAATAATGTGGCTGAACTACATAAATAGATGAGAAGACAACGAGCGTCATGGATTAAAGACGAACGGCCACGTGGTATACAATTTACAACGTATGCAGAATATAAGCATGCGAAAAGAAAATTCAGAAACCAACAAAACAAGGCAAAAGTCCAGTACGAACAGGAACAATTCGATGAACTAGAAAAATCTGCAGAACTGGATGTAGGGAAATTCTTCAGACTAGTAAGACTGCAAGTAGTATATGGGGATACTTTACGGACAATGGGAAAATATATTACAGACCCCCATGGGATCGTTTACGGACAAGATTTATACGGACAAAATCAAACCCTGGGATCGTTTACGGACAATGGGAATTTTGTAAAGTGACAATAGGAATGAAACAGATGGGGTGACGTCATGGTACTGGACACTGGCAACAGTGTGGCAAGTGGCTGACCTGAATACGCGCAGCTACCCTAGGTAGAAACAAATACAAAATAGAGACAGAGACCTAGACAACACATACATAATATATAGGCAAGAAAGAATAAATATCTTTTCGAGGCATATGAAAGTGGCCCTGAAAAGGGCCTTTGGGTTCTTCTTCTATGTTCTCCATTTCTTTCACCACGTTCTCACTGTCTCTATAATTCCTTTCTTCTTCTTCTTTTCCTTCTATGGCATCCAGTCAGGATGTCCCATAGCTTTAAATTTTTCCTGTACCTTGATCATGTTATTGTTCAGTCTCTCAAATGCCTCTTTCTTCTTTTTGTTTTCTTTGTCCTTTCTCTCTTTTGCCCGTGTCTCTTTAATCTTCTTCGCTTCTTCTTCCGATACCTTTTTCATCATGTCTTCCGCTTTCTTTAAGACCACTCTGTCAAATTAAATATCTCTTGCAAAAAGCACCTCACTTCGATGACAACATCAAGGCTTTGCTTCAAGGTGTTCACTCTCTCATATTTAGGATGGATGAAGCCTCTTGACTTCTCTACTTCCTCCTCTATCATGTCTTGCAACAGATCCCTGGCTACTTTCAGGCTGATCGCAAAGTCTAGACTGCCTGGGAACCTCCATTCCTGTTGAAGTCTATCCACCACATAGGCTCCATCCACCATCCAGTACCAACTGTGTTTTAACTCGTTAAACACGTTCATTTTGAAAGGTGTTGACTAGTCAACGCGGGTAGCCAGACTGACTGCCTGACTGACTGAGAAGGATTAAAGTCGCCTATGCTAACTATGAGCTTTTGCGACTCGCTAATGGTCAATTGTTGAGCTTTTTAATTAGTCGGTGTTTCAGGAATGATGCCGAAAAAACACCGCTTTTATGTACGATAGTCGTACCTTTTAATTGTATGTCAGGAAGTGGAAAGGAGGAAGGGGACCCGGCGGGGGACGCCAACCGCTGATGCCGTGTACGCTCCAAAGGGCCCGGACCGGCGTGACTGTATGTCAAATTCTGTCCAGTTGTGCTAGTGGACGTTCCCTATCCCAATATTGTGTGGGCCACCTGTGCAATTGCTCTAAGTTTCTGAGCTGAAGATTGCCTATTTTATCCTTGTGTAGTTGGCATTTTGTGTACTAAGCGTACTTTTAATGGCAAAATTACACCAATCGGCCGGGTGTCAGCAAAACATCCCGTACAATCACTTCACATATTATCTACTATCCACACAAACGAAAGCGAACGCATAAAACACACCATACCTACTATCCACACAAACGAAAGCGAACGCATAAAACACACACACACACTATACTATCTACACAGACGGGAAGAGAAGAAAAACACACACTATACCATCCACACAAACGAGAAAAGAAGAAAAACATACCATATCTACTATCGACACAAATAAACGCGAACGCATTAAACACACACACTATACTATCCACACAAACGGGAAGAGAAAAAAACATACCATATCTACTAACCACACAAACGAACATGAACGCAAAACACAAACATACACCAGTAAACGAGTGAGTGTTAATAGTCACACTACTCTACGTTCACACAAATTGGCAACTTGAATAGTGTTTCTTTTCCAGAGATCTTGTTGGCCCTGAGAAAGACTCTTATTTCTTTCCAACTTTAGATGCACATGGCTAATGGTTGCACCTCCCAGGTCGGGCACCACACACGCATCTCCTACTCCAATCTTGCTCCCAATTCAGTGTTGTTCTTGGGAGTGCAGAGGGAGGTTGAGTGGCTTCACTATCCCACTCCTCTGTTTGTGGGAGAGGGAACACTTGTTGTTCCCTCTGTCTTCTGTGCCAGACCCGTGGATGTTGTGGTTGTAGTGTTTGCTCTAGTTGCTGCTCCCTCTCTTGCCGCTGTCTTTCCAACTCCTCCCAGTTTTCTGTCTGCGGGACAGCGGCTTTTGGTAGTGGTTGTGGCTGTGGCAGTGGTTGATGTGGTAGTGGTGGCAGTGGTAGTGTCCTCACTGTAGGTTTGACCTCACAGACCTGTCTCATGATAAGGTGAGGCAAAATTGTTCTTCTCTTTTCCTCTTCTTCTTTTCCTTTTCCTCCTCTTCATTTCTAGCTTCTTCCTGGATTGTCTCCATGGCTGGTTCGTCCAGGAGTCTCCTAGCATACTCCAGGTTCATCTGGAGCTCCAACAGTTTTGTGATTCTATTTATTGGTGTGGTCCCTCTCAGATTTGTCATCATAGAAGGGACCCCCTAGTGACAAAAGTTAAAGGTTTTTATGTGCTATTGTTTCTCCATTGTGTATGAGTTATTTGTGTTAAGTTTATTGAATTTCGATTTTATTGATTTTAAATTAGGGTTTGTACACCATCCAAATTTATTATAACTGATAAATTATCAAACTCCTCAAGTTGTTATTTAATTTATTAATATTTTAATAATGCAATATTTAATAAAGAAAAAGAAAATTATTTAGTTTCAGTATATACAAGAATAATAGTAGTGAATTTTATTTAAGAAGACTTTTTTGTAAACAATTTTTATTTGTGTAGAGAATAAGGAGTTGTTTAATACTAAATTATTAATTATAATTATTCTAGTTTAAAATTAATAGCCGTTCAAGAATCTTTACTTTCTATTGAAGTCATTTAGTAAGCCTTGAAATAAATCTAATATTTAATGAATGTAGTACTGAGTTGCTTAGCACATGAGTTTTTACTCATGTCACTTAATGAAACACGGGCAAAACCTGTGCGCACCCGAGCTAGTGGGCACTATGTGCACGTGCTGCGGGTTTACAATATAGCTATTTAAGTACATTTATTAGTTCAGGAAATTCGAATTATAGCTAATTAGTTAATAAAAGTAAATGTTTAACTATATGAGGGAAGCTTGTTTAATTAGAATTATAATCATGAGAATTTTAAAGTTGCTTTTTTAATCATTTCGTTACAGTTCGAAATAATTATAATATATTTGTTTAAAAGCTGTAGAGGATAGTATAAGCAGTGTAAGCCGTCTGAAAGTAGAGAAGCTGTCTGTTAGTACAAATCTGTATCGCAATTTCACAGTTCCTTTTCTATTGTTAATTGTAATATGAATCAAAAGTTCTAGCAATATTATTAGGTTATTATAAATTTCACTGTAGGTATATAAACGTTTCTTGCATTCATTTCTATCAGTTCCAGTTTCACAGTTCCTTTTCTATTGTTAACTGTGGTATGAGTCAAAAGTTCTAACAATATTATTAAGTTATTATGAATTTCAATGTAGGTACGTGAACTTTCCATGTATTCATTTCCATCAGTTCCTTTTCTATTGTAACTTGTGGCAGCAAGTTCGTTCTCGTCTGAATCAAAAGTTCCAAGCGATATTGTTAGGTTGTTATGAATTTCAGTGTAAATACTAAATCAAAAGTCCGTGGACGTTTCATTTCATTTTCGAATTGTCGTTGTTTAATTATTAAGAATCTTTCTACAACCGCGGTTTAGTTGGGTCTTTCGCAAGAAAAACGCAAGACGTAAATCAATCGCGTTAATACTCACAAGACACCACTTCACATAGGAGTATCCGAATCAAATTTCTATTTCGCAATTAAGCGATGTTATGTTACGTGTTTATAAACTTTATCTGAATCAAAGTCTGTGGACGTTCCATTTCGTAATCAGTATATATATGAATTTCACTCAAATCCGTTGTCTTATCTCATAATCCATGTTCGTTTCCAGTGTGATTCCTTCGCCTCTGCTGACTTTCCATCTTCGGAACTTGTAATCAAGGACGACCAGGGGCAAAAGCGTCCAGATTTTATTCGGAAAGTCTTGACTTGTCAACCAGGAGTTTCAGTTTGTGATTCTACTATTCATTTTCAATATTAACTGGTCAACGTTGCTAGCCAGACTGACGAGCGCTCCGCGTTATATACTTGAAGCACGAACGTGAAGGAAAATATCCCCTGGCACCAAAACTTACAATGCCCATATCATAACCAAAAATCATGGAACGCGCGGACCTAAAAGAAACACTCAAGTTGACTTTTTTACTTATAAACATAGACATACACTATTCGCCAGGACAGAGAAATGATATGTGGACTTTTACTGACAAAAGAAACGAAGTGCTTATAGACACACTTCTATTTTTTAAAACAAAACACGCAAATTTTTTTTGGCAATTGAATTAGTATGTCTTTTCTAGAGTATTGGGGTAGCCCTGGAAAGGGCTGTTTTTGTTGACGGGGAGTAATGGCAATCTTTTACTGTCAAAGATGGAGTCCCCGTCTGGCGGCAGGCTTTCCTACAGGATACGGTCTGCTTCTGCGGAAAGAGAAGGAGAACTCTTTGGTGTCTACACGGCAGTCAACAAAACCTCTGTCTGGTTCCTGCTGCTGCTGTTCTCTCTGCTTCTGAAGTCTGTACTTGTCTGTCCATTCTTCTTGTTGGTTCTTGATTTCCTCTCTGAAGACCTCTTCTACCAGGTCTTGGGCTATTGTTAACATCCTGACATTCTCCATCTCTTCAGGTTTTGGTATCAGGTTTAGCCTGATACGATATAAATTCACGTAAGCGTCGTTCAGCTTGGCTAGTCTGGAAGGCATGTTCATAGGTAGACGAGTCAACCATGGATGACTAGACTGGAGACCAACCCGCTTTATGTGGCTCAAACGCGGACGAGATTAAAAAACATCCCTACTAGAGTTTTTGTTGAGTCGAAACGTTATGATAGCTAATGTCATGGTGAGGGATAGAGAGAAGTCAAAGTGCATATATTCACGGTGGGTTTTTTTCTTTTTGAAAAAAAACGACAGACACATTTTTTCAAAACACAACCTTTTTATTCAACAAACAACTAACCACTAACAATTATCAATAACATCAAACAAACTTTTTTTGACAAGGATGACAACGTTGTGAAATCATGTGAGATTTCCACTGATGGAAGTCATGAGGCCATTGATGTACACTACGTTTCCTAGCTAAAGACAAAAGATAGTCATAATGGTCACAAAACCATCGATCTACTTTCTCATCGTTTCTAGAAGAGTTACGATCAAAGTAAGTCACTAAATGTTCTAAAGTATATCCAAGACTGAGTTGATGAAGAGAATACACACAATATTGTCCACAGACCACGGAATCTGTGCCTTGTAATTTCACATTATTGAATCGTGTCGTCTGGGCATTTCTTCTCATAAAGTCAATGATGTCGTCTTCTAAAGGGGGTAATCCATACGAATCAAACTACTCCACACAATCCTCTTTAGGGAAGTAGACGGCTACCCAGCGGGTTTCTGGGAGATGATTGTCATCCGTGTTGATGACGTAAGCTTGATGGTCTTGAGGATTGCGATGAGGTAGTTCATATTTAGTGCACACGACAGGATTCCAAGAAACAGTGTACGAACTGTTGTTCAAAAGGTAATAAAGTTCCCAGGTATACATTTTTTGTTTTGTTGTTTTTTTTCACAGGTAATGATAAGTCATCAATTCAGTCCTGACTTTTTGTTTGAAAATCTCTGTCAAGTAACTGTTTCTTTGCTTCGTCTCCGTATTTTGGGCTAAGAGAGCTTCGATGCGATAGATCTCCAGAGTAGTCAGTGGAGGGCAGGAATGATCACGCAAGCCTTTATACCACTCATGCTACACTGCTTCTTCCGAGATGAGACTCCAAGCGTCGTCCAGATACTCGTCCAATGTTTCTTCTTGGCTCATCATCAGACATTTATTGTGTTGAATTTGACTGGAATGATAGTTTTGACATCCATAGCAATCTTTCTTCGTCAATTCCATAATTATATCCGCCAGGTGTTTGGCAAAACAGGACACTAAATGTTGTTCTCGTTCTGGCCATCTGGACGTGACCACTATGTTCTCTTCATCTTTGTCTTGGGGATCTGCTTTCACGGTATCTTCCCATTCCATTTCCAAAGATTCTCTACCGTTCAAAGAGGGATAATTGTCTTCCATAGTTTCTAATAGTCTAGAATGACTTCTCTCAAACTGTTGATTTCTAAGGTATTATCGAATTCGGCATACAGGTTGACGTTGACCGTCTCGGTGAGAGATTCTGCAAACTGACGTTTAACCTCCTATATAATCTTTGTACGAAATACCGTGACTGGTGTTAGTTCCTAGTTGTCCGTTAGCTTCATACAGGCACAAGTACGATCTCAAGTAATTCTTCTGGGCAAAGTTAGGTTCGAAGGGTCTGGTACACAATGTCTTGCCATCGCGACTGATTTCGATCTTGGACACTCTGTAGTGCTTAAACTGGAAAGATTTTGATCGTGGGCTCCGTTGAGGGCTGCATTGCTGAACGTTTGGGTAACTGTCCTTGGAACAGATGATCTTCGATCTTGGATCGGAGTCCAATCGTTTGTGGTACTCGATCGTGACACTTTTTCTGGTTTTCTCCAAGACTTTGCCAAACACGCCATTGAACCTGTCAGCACTGGCGTTCACCTAATTTTGACCACTAAAATAATAGCCTGAGGGAATTTTCAACCGATAAGTGGTCCGTTTAGTTTTGGGGTCTTATGATTTCATAGAGTCAGCTACACTTTCGCGTTCATCCAAGTGTTGTTGCACTTGCTCGTCATGAACTTCTACCGTAAAAGTGTTTTGATTTTCGATGATGTTTCTGATTTGTGTAGGGTAAATCATTTCCACTAAAGCCACTTCCCAATGAGCTTCATGATCCAGTTGGATGGCCTGAGGTAATTTGGCCGTGTAACAGCATAAAGTGTTATTGGGAAACACCTCCATGGAACTGTCACTGGGTAACGTTAAGAAAAATTGGTTGTTCATAATTCCAGAGTTCTAGTGTCCGAGGGGTCGCTGGAAGTCAGAGGAGTGTCTAAAAGAGGATTGTTATGGTGACTGTTGGAAGGTGGACTGACTTTGGACTCAAGGCTCCCGTTGTTGTTCCCGTTAGGGGAATATTTCAGAGACGGATTGGGAAGAAGGTAACCGATGCATCTGCTGAGTACAATGGTCCACAATTGTTTGTCTCCTTGTTGCAAACTCTAATTGGCAATGGCAGCACCGATGACACAACAAACCACAAAGATTTGGCAGAAAAAGACGATTTGCGTTTTAGGCACACGTTCTCCACACCACACCCACAAAGCATGCTTTTGCAGATCCTGCAGAGAAGAACTGCGGGCAGGAGTGATCACTGCAGCATCTGAGGCTGTGTTGAGGGGCATGATGGTCACTTCTTTTTATAGTCGATCATTTGCGAAGCGTCGATCCAAGAGTCAAAACTGGAAGGATGTCCACTCCAACGTACTTTGACTTCTTTGACACGTCGTTTTCCCACTTTGCGGGTTCCTCGATCGAGAATGCTTTCGATGTCGTACACGTCGTCTTCTGTTTTGGTCACACGTTGTAACTCGGACAAGTAAAACGTTCCTTTTAACACTTCCCCGTTCACTTTTCCCAATTTATAGACGGGAGGATGACGGCCACGCACTTGTTCAGTGGCACGAAACAATTCAGTGTTCTAGTTGGGTAAGTAACCTTTGTCGATAGTGCATTTGGTTTTGCCAATGCGCACCCAATCTCCTGCTGCCAATATTCCACATTTCTTGGGGACAGTCACCGTTGGGGACGTACCAAACAGGCGCTCGAAGACGGTCACTTCGTTGTCGGGAGTCACTTCTTGGGGGGCACGTCCGATGCTCCGATGGTAGGATTGGTTGTACGCTTGGACTAGGTGCGGTAAGACGTCGATGTACTTGAAAGTGTGTTGATGCGTAAAATACTTCCACATGCGTTCTTTCAAGGTGCGTTGAAAACGTTCCACGATGCTGGCTTTGGTTTCGTGATTCTCGGTGGTGAAAAAATGAATGTCACGTTTCTTCAATTCTTTTGTAAAGCTTGGTTCAGAAATTCGGTGCCTTTGTCGGTTTGCCATCGAAGAGGGGGACGCCTGCTTTGTTTCAACACCAGCTGGAGGGCTCGCACTAATTCACTGCTCGATGGAAGTCAATGGCATGACCCAGGCAAATTTGGAAAAGACGTCGATGACACAAAACAAATATTTGTAGCCACGATTGTAGGTGGCCAAATGAGAGACATCGGCTAAATCAGCTTGCCATTGATGATCGATACCCTCCACTCGGGTGCGACTTCTGGAAAATTTTCGTCGAATGGGTTTGTGTAAGGTGTACGTGGCTTGTTCTTGTAACCAGTGTTGCACTTGAGGTAAACGGATACTTTTGAGTCGAGTTTTGGCAGCACGATAAAATTTCTGAACTCCTCCGTAACCTGCAGGATGGGATGGATCGTACTAAATGCTGACTAACACCTTCTCCATTTTTTAATAAGTGATCCACTCTTCACTGATGCTACTCTGAATGGGACGAGTTGGTGATTTATAAACGGCTTTACGTGTCCGATGTGCCACGGGAGATGTAGTCGAGGGCAGTGGTGGTGGTTGTGGTAATGGGATGGCTTTGGTCTTCTTTTCTTTCTTCACTTCTGGTTTCCCTTCTTTCTTTTTCACTTCTGTCGAAGGAGGAGTGAACATCATCTTTTTAACCCAAGCTTTAAGTTCTTCTCTTTGGGGTATAGGGAAAAGGGTCAACAGGGACGCTGCAATCTTACTAGGGGTAAGAGATGCTGACTGTGTTTGAAAGACTTCTCTTGCCTCTTGTTCCTCAGGCATCCGTTGGGCAGCATCTGTCTTGACTACTGGGGGCAGTGGTGTTGGCAATGGAGTTTTCATCAGGGCCTTAAAATCTTTCAGAGTAGGTAGAGCTATTTCGTCTAAAGCTTTCTGGTGAAAGAGTTGCAGTCGTTGCAACAGCTGACCGTACCGTTGCGGTTTTTCCGTTTCTGACAAATCGCTGCGATCCATCAATGATTGCAATTCGTGTTGTAACTGGGACATCTTGGTCAAATGAGGATTGGGAGGTAAGTGTGGGGTCCGTTGTTCTTGCCAACGATGGTATTCCATCCATCGCTTGTAAGGTACTAAAGTCAATTTTCGTCCTTTCATCGGATTTCAATGGTCGCGTCTGAGATCTTTTCATTTCAGAGGTCCCTTTTATCTTATTGACATTTTATCTTCATCCCAGGATTCTTCCCGTTGTTCCCAATACTCCTTTCAGCATGGGTCCTCCTAATGTTCACAGCAAGGGTCCTAACAGGGGTAAAATTCCTCCGCGTTGCACCAACATCTTTTTCTTTTGACGAATGGGAATTTTCTTTTGGACCATTTGGCGAAGAACGTGTCGATGTTTGGCTAAGCATTCTTTCTGATGTTTAGACAAAGGTATCGTGCCTTTCAAGACATTCAGACAACATTCGCTCACGGTATCGATGACATCTTTGGAGACAGTTTGAATGAGTTTTTTTTCCGCAAGGGTGGAGGAGCTTTGGACAGGACGGACAACATGTCCCAGTGTTTGGCTAAACGAGGAGGCAGTCCTTTTCTTTTATGTTTTCCTTTTTGGACAGAAGAACGACGATGGTGACGGTGTACACGTCTTTCAGTGGACATCTTTGGGCGTTCAAGAGCACAAAAACACTGTACCTTTCGTTTACTGAGGGTCTTTTTATACTGGAATGCGTCGCCACTGATTGTCGGCTCGTCGTATCATTTTCATGGCAGGCATCACACGTCGTGGAGGGGTTCGCAACGGACTCATTCGGGACAGTTCTTGCTTGGACAAACCCAGTAAACTTTTTAACACCCCCGATCTCTCCTGGACTTTGATTTTTGGGGCAGATACTTTGTGAGACAGTAGAGGTAGCCATAGTAGTGTAGGGAATGTCACTTTTGACACAAAGACAGACAAGACAAGAGTTTTTATACTTTTTCTCAGGACACGTTTATTGCCATCTTTAAAAGTGAACAACACGAAAGACAAAAATACATAAAAAGCCAATGGTTAAGTACATGAATAAAAGACAGATCAAAACGATCAAAGTGGAATATAAACAAGTCTCTGTACAATATTTTTGGTGATCAAGATGTGGTATCGTAGGGACAGTGTGTAATGTTCTTAGAGTCTCTACACTCCTTGGCACAGTCACACAAGTGTCTTCCCGGAATGGTCTTTCGGGGATGTCGATGACGGTCCTGTCCTGTCCTGAAAGGAGTGGTTCTTCTGCTTCTTCTTCTGGCACTGTCATTAACACAGGTTTAAAAGTTACTTTTTTCACTGAACGTTTTAATATTTTAGGATGACAAAGCTTGGGCATAGTGTGCCACTCCTTTTGTCCAAGCCTCAAAACCGCAACTTTTCCAGTGACGTACATCTTTCCAGTGAGGGTGTAAGTCACAAGCTACACACACATCATCGTACACATCTTCAGTACCTTAAAGTTGACGAATCGTTCTTTCCTGTAGAGGTCGAGAAGTATCGAAAGCGCAAAGCTTTGAGCAGAATGAGTCTCTCGTGTACATTTAAAGGGACCACTTTCATGTTTTCTTGAGTGGTATGTACTGTTCGTAAAGAGTCCACAAGGAATAGGACCGTAAACGAAATCCCAGAAAGCAAGTCACTAAGACACACACCTCACGTCGACCCAAATTCAATGGACACAGTTCTCTTAAAATGCGATGGTAATCCTCCACCGTTTGAATATTGTCATTGACTTCCTTCCACGGAATCTGTTGTATCATGATTGATAAAGTCATGGCATGGTAATCCGTTTTTATACCCTCTTTGGTGTAAGGTAATAAGTGTACTTTTTGAACAGCATCGGTTTTATTTCAGTAAGGCACCAAAAATGTTCAGTCACTAACTCACACACCACACGTCGCACAGAAGTTTCCTCTTGAACTAAAAAGAAAAGTTATTGTAAAGATTTGGTGTAATCCTCTAACTCGTCCGTTGGAATTCGGTGTATTAGAATCACCTTGTAAGTTGAATGAGTGGCATCCAAAACTTTATAAATTTCACGCGATACATCAATGTCTGACCAATGGAACGCTTTGAAATGGATCAGTCCTTTTATACCATTCAGGTACCAGTAAATCAAACATCGATGACGTAACGGATGCAATTGTTCTTTGCGTTTGACTTGTATTTTGACCAGCTCTCTGTAAATGCGTTCTCTCAGCTCCACAGGCAAACCACGAATGTTCTCTTGTAAAATATCCATGACCATGTCAGTCAAACACTTCTCCTAGAGCGAAAGTAACGAATGTAGTGAGTAATTTCTGGCCACTGCCATTCCAGGAAACGGTCAAGAATGTCATTAAAATCTTGCAATGTAAATGGTCTAAAGCGAAATATTCGGAAGAACGCACACTTCATTCAGAGAAATCTGACTTGTTTGTTGACTTTTGTCAATTTCCTCTTGTGAATTGCTCGACATAAAAGTTCCTCAGTCACCTATTGAGAGTTTGCTCTGACAAGTCCCAGCCAAATGTCCATGTAGATTTTCTCTTGCAATTCGTTTGGTAATGTTTGAATATTATTTTTCAAACGGGGTCTAAATACTTGTCTAGGTGTTATCCAACGTTTGACCCCTAGCCAAGCTGGTTTCTTAAACGACATGGTATGCCACTTCAATGACAAGGTCCCACTAAAGGTAGGTAGTGACAATCTGGAGACCATCGAGCATGTTCCAGGTAAGCGCAATCTTTCTTCTCCCACTCGTGAAGTGACACAACGCAACTGAAGCACTTGACTTTATCCCCTTCGCCCAAGTAGATAAATCCGGATTCTAGCTAATTCTTCGGTGGTAGGTCCTCCCCGATATTTTGGCCTTTTTCCTCGGAAGGTTTGGAATCGACTTTCAAAGTCGCAGTATTCAGGCAATCTCACAGGGAACGAATACTCGCCTTTCACAGGGTCATTTCGATGAGGGTACGGTGAAATATGCAGGAGTTTGCTCAGTTTTGGATGACATCCGTAGGGTGGTAGCCACATGGTTTCATAATGATGATATTCACCATGAAAACCAGTAAAGTGAAAAGATGAACGATGACGAGTGGCATTGCTTTCGCATCCGTCAGGTTTGACACGCACAGCATCAATTTCCATGGTAGGTATAGTCGTGGAAAAGTTCTTATGCTGTGGAACTGAATCGCTGAGGTCATAGCATACGGAATCCCTGCCATCGCAAGGTACAGCATCGTACTCGAGTTTCTCGTTGAACTTGAGTCTTTCGCTTGATACTTGCTGGGTGAAAGGAATTCGCTTGGTGTTGGTAGTTACAATGAACTATCGGTCTTGGACGTTGTTCCTTTTTATATGCTGACCAATATCAGCGTGACCGTACGGTAAAGTGAAGTGGTTGGGAAGCCGTACCCCCTTCTGGTACACGATTTGATAGACTTTTTCCAAGGGTCGGATGACGATCTGGTGTGTGGGTAAACGTACAATCATGTGCGGTTCGTTGGTGGTCACTCTAAAATTTCCATCCTGTTCAGACTGCAAGGCTTGTTTCAATAAGCCAAAGTTCACCACTTGTCTGGTGCAATAATTGAGAGTCAATCCTTTCACTTTACACCTCGTGTGCACTTCTCCTTGTTTGTCACGGTATTCGTAGCCGTAATTTTTGGGACCGCCACTTGCAAAACTTAGAATCTTGTCGTCGGGATGCTCGTCCGTCCAGGCTCCTAAACGATCTCCTTCGACTTTAGGGTGCTGGTGACCCAGGGGATCAATGTAGATGCAACTGTCCGTTTCAAAATACAGTACACGATCTCCTAATTGGTGTAAAGCTTCGTACAGTTTTAAGCGAACAAGGGCCGTCACGTAAGCTGCAATGATGACATTTCCAAATTCGTCGGCTTCTACAAAGTCCAGTTCTTCTTCGTAATTGACTAAGATCAAGTCCTCACGAATGGCGACCACGTGTTTCATATATTTGGTTTTGTCGTGAATCATCTGGAAGTAGCGGGACGGTTCATTCAAATACTCCGTCTTAGGTAAACACAGTCGTTGTGCCATTTTGCCCCACAAACAATTTAACATCACTTTGGCAAACGATCGCCTTCCTTCGTTTTTCTCTACGTGGTCTAAAGTGATGCCTTCCTGCTCCCAGTATTTCTCTTTGAATTTCTTTTGGTCTTCGGGAGTGTGACAGCAGGAAGGATAGCCGCTAGCTTCTTGTTTCAGTTTCAAAATGTCATTCAAGTAGTCTGCAAAAATGCCTTTCTGAGTCTCGTCGCCCTTGTGGTATTTTTCTGTCTTGGGAAAGTGGTAAATTTCGTACACTTCTATCAGTTGGTATCCCAGGTCCAGAGCTTTGAACAATTCCACGCTGACCCACATTCCCGTCAAGGCACGTTCTTCCTGGCTGTGCTGACAAGGTTGGTCTTGATTTCACGTTTCGGCACAAGTACGACACAAGGGAAATATCAGTTTTCCTTGGCAATGGTGTGATAAAACGGAATGGTATAAGTTCGTGGGAGGCAAGACTTTGCACTTGATCAATCATTCGTATTGTCGAATATTGTCCACATCGATGTGTTTCGTCAGGAATTGCGGGTGCCCTGCGTGAAAGTGACAATATTTGCATACGTATGGATAGAACGCACACACGTCCAAATATTTTATTTCTTCTCCTTTCTCCTCGTCGGCTTGGTACAGCAAACAGGTGGCATTCGTCCGTCCTCCGTACAAACTGTCCCACGGGCTCAAAGGGTCCACCAGCTTGTAACTTTCCACGATGTGCTTTAACTCGGGATCGGTTTTCAAACGGTGATCGTACACATTTTTCATCATTTCGACCACTTGGTATCCTTGGTCTTCTAACTTCAATCGACGCTGACAAGTGGCCTGGTACAAGTCTTCCTTGGTCCGTTGTAAAAGCTGGTTTCTAGTGTCTCGTTGAGGGTAACAGAAGGGATATCCGTGAAATAAGCAACCGTTCAACTCGTACACGATCTTACGATTTTCTAAGTCCCAGCCATCCACCGAATACCTTCCGATGGTTTTTTCGCCTCCTGCGTTGCGGAGATGTTGAATCCATTTGCCTTCCCTGTCGCACAAGTAATGTAACCAGCGTAGGGCTTTGACCGAGTACTGACGTTTGACAAAGTTCGTCGTTGAGGGCCTATGACAGGCAAGGTGTTTTCGGGCATGAATCGTTGGCGGTACACTAAGGAACACGCTTTGGCAATGGTGCAGGCTTCTTTCAAAGGGTCGATCCCTCCGTGCTCCATGAACAGTTCTCGAAATTTTATACAGCAACGCCATAAAATGTCCACCTCGGAACGACAATACTTTAACATTTCTTCCTGAAAGTCGAAGGGGTCCGAGGTGTGAGTGTGGTACAAAGCGTAGAAAGTTTCTCGTTGTTCGGTACGCATGTTGTCGGGGTCGTAGTAGTGAGCTTCAGGCAAATGGGGTAGAACGGTGTGTTGATTGGCTTCGGTATTGAAAAAGTGCGGAAAATAGCCTTTGGCTATTTCTGTCATTCCAAATGTTTTTGGCGTTCGGCTCAAAGTCATGGCCAGGTAACTCATCGAATCTTTAAACTACACTTGGCCCACTTGCATGGAAATGATTTTGGCTCCGTTCAAAGTCACTTTAGGACGTTCGGTTCTTTGTTCCGTATAGTATCTCAAAAGAAACTGCCCATCGTATCCCGAGAAATTGTGAGCCATCACCGTGGCATAGCGATGACAATCTCCGTAACGTTCGATGTCTTCTTGGCTCCACGTCTCGTCTATAAGGTCTGAGACCCATTGGGCGAAAACGGAGAATGTGTTTGGTCCCCGAATGATTTTTTCACGTCCTGCAGGAATCTTGCTGCCGTGAGGGCAATGAGCAAAGATTGGCTCTTGGATGCACTTCTCGCACGCTCGGTGAGCCACGCAGAAATTAGGAATGTGAATGCCGGTCTCTTGCATGCATTCGAAATAGAAAAAGATGAAATTGCCTTTCTTCTGGTCATCTTCTTCCTGTTCATGTTTGAAATGGTATTTTTGAATGCAGCATTCGTGTCCCAAGTCCACGATTTGTCGACAAATGTGACATCGCTTCTTTCCTGAATATACGTGCCCCTTGACACTGTTGGTATGTATTCCTTGTCCACAAGTAGGGCACAATCTCAGGAGTTGACAGGCACATTTCTGCTGTGAACTTTGCGTCTTTAGATGTTGTTGGCAACAGGCATGGCTGACAAACGTGCGCTGACAAGCTGGGCAATGCATTCGTTCTTTTCCTTCGTCAAGACAGGGCTTAGAGGCTATACATCTTGAGCGTTTCGATCCACAATACTTGTGCTGCTCTCGATTGTTATAGCCATAGTCACATTTCTCACAGTAATAACCGTATTCCAGGAATTCAGTGATACTAGTAATGTCATCAAAATGTTCATCGTGATGATAGACGTGAATATATTTTCCGTCTTTGAAATCTTTGCCTCGAAACTACAGAGGTCCGCGCACTTCTTGAGGGTGCACTTTCAAGGTGTAACGTGAAGCCAAGACGTCTTGCAACGTTTGCATTTCAGGAATGCCACAGGGTGTGTCTTTGGACACGCCAGCTCGCTGTAACAGGAGTTCTGCTTCTCTTCGTTGTTTGTCTCGGCCAGATGTTTGAATAGTTTGTCAGGCTCTTTTCCATTCTGCCGTGTTGTTCTTGTCAGCATACATTCATCCCACCACGATGGCACGGGCTAAGCAGATCTTGTCTTGAGGGTTGTTAATTCGGACGATGCTCTTTTTGGTGCTGCGAAGGTCGTTCACCAATAACACCTTTATGCGTCCGGTCCCTTGGGGAAGGGACACGTGAGTCATGAACAGTGTCGCTTTTCCGTCGGTGATGTGAAACTTGTCGTTGGATTTCTCCACGTTTTGAATCTTGTCCATGACTTTGGAAGGTGTCAATTCTGCCGGGCTGCTAAACTCGATCCAAACGGGGGACTTCAAACTGTCGTGATGAATGGAAAATTTCAAGCGATCGTCTTCTTTGGCTTCACATTGCAGTTTCAGTGTGGTTAACAAAGAATCCCACACATCGGTGATGAACCCTTCTGCTTTCTCCAAATCTTTAAACTTCACCATGTACGTGTTGGCCGTGGTTCTAATTTTTCTAGAGTAGCGTTTGTCGGTCTCTCGAATGTGAAAGTACCTTTCAGGGCTTACTGGTGGTGATGACGGGCTCTGGTTTGGTGTAAACTCTCTGGGTCTGGATTCTGGCTCACTCATCTCATCTTCAAAATCGTTGGCATGAATTTGAGCCAAGGCTTCAGCTACTGTGCGAGGCGATAAATCATGTTTCTGCCACTTACTTTCTTCTCCTTTCTTTACGAAATGATGCGATAATTTCATCTTGACCGGAAAAAGTCAAATGACTACATTTGAAACGCCATGGACACCTTTATATTCATGTCAGGGTCAGTGTATATATATAAAGGGCTAGTGTCTTCCCTTCCAGTATTCATTTCACTTTCAAGCTGACCAGCACGATGGAAGAACCAACACAGATCAAACTTCTGATCAGAGCTTTGCAAGGTGTCATACGAAAGTTTTCTTCAGACAAGCGGACGGACTACTCCCCCTCCTTTCGAGATAAAAGTCAAGATACTTGCTATATCTGTCAGAAGAAACGGCATTGGGCTACAGAATGTCCAGACCGTCGAAAAAGCAAGACCAGTGTCAAAAGAGACAAAAGTCCTGTTATCTGTATCTGGGACCTGTAATCATTGTCAAGAGAAAGGACATTGGTTTTCAGACTGCCCTAAGAAACAACAGGAGCAGAAGGAGGAAGAAGATGAGGTGCCCTCGGCAAAAGAACCCCGACACGTCCAGACAGAGAAGAAAGAAAAGAAAAGAAGAAGAGAAAAACGTCAGGAAGAAGAGGAGGACAAACCTGTGAAAGTAAAGAAATTTCAAAAACAGAGAGTGAAGAAAAAGGTAGAGATGAAGTCTATGAACTTTTAAAAAAAAGTGTTGTGGTGTGGCATTGGATTGTAAAACTTGTACCAGAATAGACCAGACTGAAAAACGCAAGTGTCTCCTGGTTTTGATTTTTTTAGAATAAGGGCCTTCACTCATGCACTCACATACGTACATCATGGGGTTAAAAAAGGGATTTTGAGTTTTAATTGATTTTTGCAAAATGAATACTAACTCTTTTCGAAAGAAGTAGGTGGCCCTGAAAAGGGCCGTTGGGTGTTTGTTTTTTGAAACGAGAAGTAATCAGCTTTAACTGCCTTAAGCCTTTGCCACGGCTAAGGCCTTCTTCTGGACTTGCTCCTGTCGATGATTTGGTAGAAATCACTAGGGTTGGTATTTCAGTTGTAGTAACCGGGTTGGGCTGTTTGGCTCGGGAAGGTCTTTTTCTCTTGGATCGTAATAAAGAAGTCTGATACATTTGTTTCAGATTTCTTAACTCTGCCAAATGTCTAAGAGTACCGTTACCGTTTGACTTTCACTGTTCTCATTCTCTCCTGAACCTTGTTTCTTCTCTGCTACTTCTTCCTGTCGTTTCCGTCTTGCCTCTTCTTCCTCTCGCTATTGCTGTTCAAGGAGAAATGCTTGTTCTGCTTCTTTCTGCTGTTGTAAAAATTTCTCCAATTCTTCTTTCTGTCTCTGTTTAAAATCCTCGACCTGTGGTAAAGAATGAGAAGGTGGTGAAGGTACTGGTACCGGAACAAATTCTTGCGAAGGGAGAAAATCTACTAAATCCCAATTGAAATCGACCTCTTCAGGAAGTAGCCCTGTGTTGACTTTGGTAGCCGCTGCTATACCATTGCTTCTCGTCTCCACGGCCGGTGCACCCCAATTCATTGTCTTCTTAGTTTCCGTCATGTTTCAAAAACCAATGGGATGCGAATTATGGTCCAACTTGAGCCAGTCACAGGTATATGATCTAGAAGTATGTCAAAGAAAAGCTGCAAGAAGAATTACAGGTCTTGATCAGCGCACATCTACAGAGACAACAATTAGCAGTCTTGAACTGTGGTCAGTTGAGGGATATGTAGATAAAATCAAATAAGTTTCTTCAATAAAATCTGCAGAGCCAACGGTTCACTAGCATGGAAAAAATATATTCAACAGAACTATTCTTGACTTCCTGATACACGAGAGCTAGAGTGTATACTTTGTTAAAGATTTTTATCGTGTTCTTTTGAAATACCAGCTTGGCGGTTTCTTCCACCTATACGTAAACACCCTATAGTCTGTCCCAAAACCAGTCTGGACAAGGAATATTGAAACGGCAGTTCACTGCTGCGAAGAATCATTGTGGAGATCTAAACTTGAAATGAGACCTGAACGTTTACATTTTGCAAGTGTCCATACTAATCTTCAACCACTTGCTGTCTGGAAGCTTGGTAAATGTTTTCCTAATAAAGCTTGGACTTTCGCTAACATTGCCTATTTAACAATGTGATCAATTTCAACTGAGAATGAATAGAACTGTAAACTCTGCAAAAGATTGACTTCATACAGAGCCAAGTATATGTTACTATACTGCCAAGCCCTAAATGATGAACGTAACACTATGTTTGAAAGAATAATAGATGCAATAGACATACTAGACTCACAGTGGCTTTTATGCCAGGACAATGATTCTTTACTTCATATACTTTTGGGCAAGAGAGTGGACATCTTTGATTCTATGGATGATCAATCATGGCAGGCATTCATGTGTGTGATAGCTGAAGGAATAGACACAATGTACAGAAGAACAAACGAACTTGAAAACCATATCTGATATTATGCTTGTTCAGTGTATTAGGGAAATGGACCCATTTCATTTCTATCATATAAATTATTCACATGTGTTCCAAGTGAGAGGCAATGGGATAATCAGTCTAAATCGTTCAAGTCGAATGTAAATAATTCCTATTTCATTTTTCCCCTCTCTTAATCTCTGATGCTTATATATTTCGTCTGCAATGAGTTCTCTCACTCATGCACTTAGATATTATATTTTCTTTACTTTTGTATATCTATCTATCTATCTATCTATCTATCTATCTATCTAT
>JAECUM010062007.1:0-11806 GCA_016617855.1 Megalonaias nervosa | reverse complement strand
TTGCTTGACATTATGATCATAATGTTGTGATAATGAAGTAAGTAAATTTCTTAGATCATTAAACGCTTTATCGTATTCAGGTTTAAGAGTATCTAAAAGTTTTTTAAAAAGTTTTTCATCAGGAATAGGTTGACTCCCCCCTTTGGTAAGAATAAATAATGTTATAAATATCTTGGGGATCCTTTTACCGTCAAAATCGATAAAGTAATGATCATTGTTGTTTGGATCAGATCTAAATACTATATATTTCCATGGATTTTTATTTCGATATTCTGGATCTTTAATAAATTTTTCTTCACTCGTTTTAAACTCATTTTTAGTTGGTTCTAAAACTCCATTATAAACAGGTGCGACTTCAGGCCATCCTAACACGGATCTGATCGAACTTTGATAAATATCTACGAGGTAATCAGGAGAATTTATTTCAATCGCCGCTGATAGTGTTGGTTCATGAACAGTGATCGCTATTTTAGATTCTTTCCCTGTGATAGATTTAATTCTGCGTTGGAACTCATCATTAATCTGTTCTATTTGATAACTGCCCGTTGAAATTTCAACAACTTGCCAGTCAGGTGTTCCATCTGGTTTATTTTTATTCGCAAATACCAGTGAATTATTTGGTTGTTGTCCACCAAATGGTTTTGATCTAATATTAGGCCAGCTATGATAAACTCGTAATTGCGCTAATGCTATTTCCTTTGCTGGAATTGCAGTCGGAAAATTAACGCTAAATTCAGGATTGGTTGAACTTAATGATATCATAGTAGTTTTTGACAGCGTTGTATTAGCCACGATCTGCTGAAGTAATTGCGACTCTGACATTATTATTATCGTTATTATTTAATTCTCCATCTTTCCGTTATTATCACTAGCGATTATGAACGCTTCATCGTAGGTTTTCATTATCGTTACGAACTCCTCATCGGATATTTTACCATCACTGAGATACGCTGAAATATACGAGCATAATTTAGTGTATGCGGCTGTTGCTGTGTGCAATTTCATTATATACTCGTTTAGTTTATTATTCGTACACGTAGATATTTTCTTAGCGATAATACTGAAAATACCTGCACATGTTGTTGCCGTTGAAACTATAATTGTTACAACTGCAGGCGCTGTCATCGTTATTGTTGATAGTAATAATCCAGTTCCAGTAATAACAGCAGAAACCGAGTATACCATTATATCAATAACAACCATACGACGACGATATTTTTTTACCTTTATCGTGTAATCGTCGATGATATTTTTAGTTTAGTTTGACACTCACATACTTGAGCGTATCTGTGACGTTGAACGTCGATAAATGATTCTTGATTCATTATACTTATTTAAGTAACTAATTCGGGAGTTTCAGCTACAAACTCAATACACCACCAATAATCTGCTGTGGTTAACTTTTTATCATCCGCTATCAGCATAAACGTTTCTTCAGTATCTTTGTTTAACACTATAGACACAATTCCAGAAAATCATCGGTTGAATGACGCCATGGAAATGTGGTAAATATACTGAATTTTGCACTACTAAATACAGATAATCTGTATACACCAGTAACCTCTGCAGTGTGTTTAAAAGTGTTATTTTCCTGCGACCATGTTGCCTTTCCTGATGCGACTGCGTACACGATATTAATGATCTGCTTGTGAGGAATTTTAACGAGATTAGTTTTTTGAATAATGTTAGGAATACCACTAATGATATCGTTGAGTCTTGCGTTAATGTCAGCGAGATTAATAATAACAGTTGGTGGAGTTCCAAAAAAATTCGTTAATAGATCTGTTTACATTTCTACGAAAATTTAGAAATGTTTGTACATGATTAAAATATTCAGTTCTAAATGCAGCAATTCCATCATTGATAGTCGTTAACGAAGTCGTTATTGGAATTTCCTTATCGTCGACGTATTTCTTCATTGCAGCGTCGAAATCTGTTTCTGGTGTTCTGAGATTATTAATACCATTATTATTCATGTCAAGAAATGCACGCATTATACCACCGCGCACTGACACGTATTTGGATTCTTGATCATCGACGTATTTTGTTGTTGCTGCGTCTGTATCTGCGATTGGATCTCCAAGATACGTAATTTTTCTTCTTGACATAATAATGTCACCGGTAAATACATCACCAGTTTTCTTAAGATAATCATTAACCGACTTACCGGAATCCTGTATTTTACCCTGATCAGTGAAAGTAACGACATTATTAACAACCGCGTTGGGAATTCGTATAAGTACATCTGGTAGTTGTATGTTACTCGTTTTAATCGTCCTTGTTTATCCTGAAAAACGACAACTTCATTTTGATCCACACTCGTTATATTTAATAAATCATCGATTTCATTTCTGAGCTGATCAATGGTTGCATATTTAGATAAATCGACCTTCTGAGCTCTACCTGAGGATCTTCCATAAATATCTACCATTATATTTACTGATATCTGTTTAAGTGTTATGACGTAGTGTAGTGAACGCGTGCACGACTTTATGAGGCGGTGCTGCTGATTTTGATACAGCATCAAGCACAGCGAGGGTTTCACGACCGCATATTGGAGGATCAGTTATTTTTTGTGTTGGTAGCGTTGAATACCAGATTGGAGCAGTATTATTGCTAACATAATGAAGAAATTCTTTTGGTGGTGCTAATCCATACGAATCGAAATAAATAATTCCACGTGGATCAATTGCATATGCGACCCAGTGCGTGCCTGGGCCAGAGTTTTTATCGAGATTAATGATACCGATTTCAGAACTGCTAGCAGTTCTTGGTAATTGATCACGCATAAAAACACCTCTGAAATTTTTTATTTTTAATTTTTTAGCAGCATCGAGTAAATCAAAATTGGACATGGGTGTTATTAGTAAACTGTCCCTGGTAATCTTAGGCCTTTTCCGTACCACGAATGTGGAGTCCCTGGCAATCTTAGACCCCGACCGTATGCTGGGCCTGATAATCTTAGACGGCCCGGCTGTGGTACGTTTGGTGCTCTTAGACGTCTTCCGTGTTGCTTTTGTCGTGATCTTTTTTTTGAACTTTCTGCGTGTATAATTCCTTGACCCGTTGCTTTCTTTAACGCCATTCCAGCAGCAGTTCCAACGGCACCTAATGCAGCTGCTTTTGCAACAGCTGGGGCTGCAGCTGCTATTAATGCTGGTATTGCTGCGAGAAGTGGAAATATACCACCCGTTTTAGCAATATCTTTGATGGCGCCCGCAGAAAGATTAAGTTTGACGCCTTTATTTGATTTTTTAGCGTCATTGAAGTTTTTAAACTGATGCTCGGTCAACGACAATTTATTTGCACCGGTCATCTGTTCTCGCTTTAGCGATATTTTTATTCCACAATTATTTTTTGATGCTGATTGCAGCCTTTTAATCTGACCAGGAGTCAGACTCACGCTAACGTGATGATATGACATTATTAATATTATGAACGATCTAATTACGTGTTTATTTACATATTTTCTACTGGAGCATCAATAACTCTCATTCGTCCACCAACACCTTCGAGTAACATCGATTTATCGCTGAGTATAACTGCAATTGCTCTGTAATTAGGGATATCTACAATGTTTCTATTAACACGAGCTCGAAAATGAATATCTACAACAGATTGTCTGGTTAAATCTAAATGTTCTAGTGAAAAGTAATAAATCGGATACAGCAATGTAAAATCTAGCTGCGATATTTGTAAACCAGTATCAATATTTTGATCACGACCCATGAATGTCATTAATCGATGATATGCACGTGCTACATGATTATTTTCAAAATTCAGTAATATATCCTCGGATGGTTCTTGATGTCCATTTATCCTTAATGAAACTTCAGAAACACCAAGTTTGTCAAATATCATTAAACGTTTTATTTGATTGTTTACACGTGTATTATCTTGAAGCGCAATAAATATGTGTCGTGG
This sequence comes from Megalonaias nervosa, assembly GCA_016617855.1. Lineage (NCBI taxonomy): Eukaryota > Metazoa > Mollusca > Bivalvia > Unionida > Unionidae > Megalonaias > Megalonaias nervosa. Next base: position 7,882 of record JAECUM010062007.1, on the reverse strand, counting down.
TGCAGAAACACCCTGCTGAGAAGCTATTTGCCATGTGAATAGACCATTAATTGCACTCTGAACAACATCTGTGGTCATTGTTAACCATGACAACATTGATTTACCGCCTTGACTCATAAAAGATAGTAACCGATCTTCTTCGGATATTGTTGGAGTCATCACTGGCATCCACAAGGAAAGTTTTGTTAGTACTATTTTACCATGAAGTGCCGCAGTTGCATTAGCATCAGCTCCTTCAACGTGCCACATTGCATCATTATCATCGCTTTTTCGCACAAGTACAACTGTGTGTTTGGCTCCAAAAATGACTTTTCTGACATTTCTGCAAAATCCAAATATGTGTGACAGTGGAATTGCACATGAAAACCTTCTATCTTTCAACATTGATTTACGTGTTGTAAATCCTAAATTAAATTCTGGATCTACATCAATAATCATTCTCTCTACGTCTGCTACGGCGTTTCCAGCAAAATTTCTTGGTTGTCTTATATTATATTGTTTGTGCTTTGAAGAATTAGAAGTATCTTTTGAGAACATCATTGATGGACCAGCTGATCTTGAGTAATCGTCGCTATATCTTGCAAGGCCAAGTATTGTTGTAGCAACGTCGACGTCTTTCTGAATTGATTCAATATTTTTTCCGTCAATCATGTACGTAGCGCTGTCAAATAACGCCATTATACCATTATTAACAAAACCAAAACCATCATTATTATCGTATTCGGTATCATCATGTTTATAAATTTTACCTTCTACTTCAATAAATGCTTCAGCGGGTAGGAAATACCTACTTGTATCCTGAACCTGTAGTTCGATTCGTCCACGCTGATCTGGCAGTCGTGCGTCGTAAGAATAATACTGATAATCATGCACAGACTCATCTTTGAGAACTGGTGCGTCCATGTCAAACGCGGGGTCAGATACGCGCTTAAACATCTTTATTATTATCGTCTTCGTCTAACTCGAAGACCACTTTCTGCTATCAGACTAGCGGTTATATTTTTTTCCTTTTCCGACATCGGGATATCAGCTAACTCCGCTAGTTTTTGATTAGCTGCTTGATTTATTATTTTACTGACATTTGCTGGCATCACTTCAGTGCTAGGTAATTTCACAGGTTGAGGTCGGGTCGCTTGTGGTCTGCGTATTAATCGTGATAGTCTATCTTTAATTGCTGAAAACGCTTTGCTAGCGAGATTACCAACAACGCCTATACCTTTTTCACGAACAACATCAATAGCTTTCATTCCCAGCTGCTTTGCAATCGGTATTGCCTTTGGGGCTATCCTTCTAAACAGACCCTGAATAACATCACCTAATCCATCTCCGTAGGTTGCTCTGTATACAGGTAATCGAGAGTTTATTACCCTGACCATGGTAGGTCCACGTTGAGTACCATGCACGATCATTTTATTATTAACTGTTTTTATCACTAATTGTATCTAATCACTGTAATAATCGTCGGCGATTTCATTAATGAGGGATCGATACACATTAATATCCATAATGCCGCCACTAAATAATCGTTTGCAAATATCAGCTGCTTCATTAATGATTTCTGATGAATTATTACCAGCTCGTTTTCCTCCAATGAGAATTTCTAATCGATCGACATCAGCAAGAACGTTATTGGGACAAGTAATAAGACCACTTCCTAGACCACTTCCAGTTGCGCCAGGGGCGTCTTGAAATTCTTCTTCTTTCTCTTCACTTGGTTTCGGTGGTTTCTTTTTACTTGGTTTCGGTGGTGTTTTTGGTGATTTTGGATAATCACGAAGTGATTGTTCAAATGGTTTTGGTATTTTTTGTTGTTTTTGTATTAGTTTTTTTGTTTGTTGTTGTATATCTCGTACTTTTCGTTCTATTTTAGAAACCGGTGTTAATATCGGTGATAATTCAAATTGTTGTGGTGGTGGTAATTCAAATTGTGGTGGTGGTAATTCAAATTGTGGTGATGATGATCGTTTATCTTGTTCAACCTTTTCTACATATCTATTTACATCCATGCCAAATTTGTTAAAATCGTCAGTTTCTTTACTAGATCCAATTTTTGGAATACCAACAAAGATGCGATATACATCCTTGATCCAATGATCACGTTTTAGAGATTTAACATAATCTGGTTTTACATATTTTTCTTTTTCATGATATCCATACGCGGCAATATAAAGTGTTTGGGTTGGGTCCTTGATAGCAGCAATACCTTCAGGCGTAAATTTACCTATTATATTAGTTCTTGGTCTTTTAGGCGCTGGTTGTGGTGTTTGTGGTGGTGGTTGTGGTGGTGGTTGAGCTGCTTGAATACGGCCAGCAATATCAGCAGGCAATGTTGCAAGAGCTCTTTGTGTTGCCTCAGTTGCTGTAACAATTTTCTTCGTTGGTTCAACAATCGGCTTAAATAATTTTTCTGTACCTTCTGTAAATTCCACTTGAGATTCCTGACGTGATTGTAGTTGTTGCTTAACAGAATCACGAACAGGTAGATATTTTTTAATTGCCTCTAGTCGCTCTCGAGCTAATTTAGCTGAGTGTGGTTCTCCAATACTCATTATTGATAATATCTATAATGGCTGTTTAATTCATAGCAGCAGTAGAGCTGCTGAACGACAAAAAATTGAGTAACCCGCGAGTAAACGAATCGCATAAAAATCTGAAAAAAAATACATCAACAAAAAGTAACGGAAATGAGCTAACCCAAACGATTTATTATCCGTTTTTCAAACTATATGGTAATAATAAAAGTTAGGAGGTTCGGTTTATGTTATTGACCTTTTTTTTCAGCCTCTGTAGGAACCTTTATTTTTTATAAATAAGGTTTCAGCCAAGTGGTCTGTTCAGCTCTACTGCTGCTTCTTAAGATTTCATTAAATAACACTGTATATGTATGAAGATCTTATCTTCAATCCTGTTGATATAGTACCATAATTTGTGTGTTATAAGTAAAATATCAGCTGTAAATAGTGACAGCGTTAAACATCGTCATATGGAAGCAGGCAGCAAATACTTGGCATTTCCTGCGACTAACTTTTCAATTTTTTCCAGGCCAATAATATGTATCCCACAATAACAGTCTGTTCTACAAGACAAAGTACCATAAAAAGGTAAAGAAAATAATTCCTACCTTGCCATGATATTCGCTTGTACTCCTCTCAAGAATACTGTGACATTTACATCATCGTTTCCAAGATGCCGTCCAGATAAAGTAACATTTGTTCCTCCTGCTTTTGGACCATATCGTGGTGTCATTTTGGTTTCTGTTAACTCCGGTATCTAGCGAGTATATATATATATATATATATATATATTACAGAGAGAGAGACGTTATTTTGAGATGATCGTTTGTACATCAAAATGTTTGTTACCCGTTCTTATCTGTTCTGCAACATTAACTTCCCAATTCAGAAAGATGAAGATTACATTTATATATTTGAGTATGTTCATAATTACACGTGCTATTTCATGTTAATGGAAAAGTGCAATTCAATGGCTACATCTACATTCCATGTAAAATTTGTATTCATTATTTCCTTTTTATCTAGTTACAATTCCCGCAAAAATGAATAAAATTTACTACCAGTGAAATAAGAGTACGCTTGTATTCACTTTACAAATATTATTTATGTACGTAAAGAACATTACCCCAAATGCCCTTCTCCATACTTGCGATAAGCAAAAGCATATAAGAAAAAGGAAACAAACATGAATGCAAACGGAAAGAAAAAATGCGTTCATTTACTACCTACACATTGTCTATTTGTTATGTTTGTTTCAACATCATCATAACACGGACATTGCCCAGAGTATTTATCACAGGTTCTATTAATTGATCCGACCACAATATCGCATTGACATTCCACACAGCCATTTAGAATAGTTTTGTCTAAGTTCCAGTATTCCTCCTTGCACTGATTGCAAGTTCGACCTGAAATGTAAGCAAATGACATTGAAGTTTGTGCTTACTTTTCATTTTCAACGAAGAGTATCGTGGCATTATACGCCCTGCTTGTTCTTAATAAACCTTGACGCAGAAATCTAAAATGTATTGGCAAAATCTACTGTTCCTGTCAGTGACACTGATCATGACTTCTGTACACCAAGTGTAACTACTACACAAAGACTGGTCCATGTTCGTGAAGTATAACTAATGTTACTGTACGGAAACGATCTTTCTTCTTTGAATTGTACCGACTTTGGCCTTTGATCTTTAAATTCCGAAAGAAAAGGGATTATTCCACGCATACACGTGCAAGCCATTACAAACTGTGGCATTCGTACACTATGCAAACTCGAAGGATTCTGCGGAAACCATTTTTATTCTTACAATTACAGTGACTTTCACTTTTGAGCTTTAACGTTACAATCGAGAACCATCCTCAACCTTTAGTAAGTGCAGACGATGGAAAACTGGAATGACTGCTGACACCACGTTTCTTCTTTCAGTTATAGTGACCTTGACCTTTAAAAATATTTGCTCCCGAAATTGATAAATTTTTTTCTTCTCCCAAGTGCAAACCAACCAGGTTTGAGACTATACATAGTGGATACCTGCCAATATACGTAGAAGTGGACAACAACATAACACAATAAAACTTACGCTTTATTACGGGCTTACAGAAATGATTTAATCCCCTCTTGTTTAGTTACGGTTATCAATTCATATATGTTGCAGGAACAGCTCAAACAATTGACGCTTTGGTGAGAATAAAACCAAACGTATTTGAAATGTGACAGTAGTGCCAAGGAAAGCAAATGTGACAAAACTCAAATGGACGTTATTTATATACTTCGTAAGCTTTACTTTAATTTCCGATCCATGCTTAAATGCCCAATCACTATCCAAATATTTATTTACCATCCGTCCATCCATCCATAGGTCTACATGTACATCTCTAAATTCATTTTATTATGTATTCATTTCCTTAATGTTTGTATTTACTGACTGACTAAATTGATTTTCCCTCTTTTCAATCTGTTATTTGAACTCGAACACACTTCTAAACAAAATTTTTGAATGTACTGTTATGAATTAAAAATATTTACAAGAAGATATATTTTGGTTCCGTGAATAGACATATAAAATGTAGTGAAATATCACTCACGGAAACGAGTATGAAAGAAATATAAGAATGAAAACAATTATAATCCAAAACTATAAAAAAAGAATTTACCCTTCACATGTGATTTACAGAAACACTGTCCAGTTTCATTGCATGTAAGGTTTGTTGCCCCAGCTGCATTGCATCCGCACTCAGTGCATCCAGATGAATCGCGAAATCCATAATATTTTGGCATGCAATATTGGCAGTTTCCCGTTTCTGTTTCCACATATGGTTTGCACACACATTGTCCTGTGGAGCTGCAATTGATTATTCCATCTGGGTTGCACGTGCATTCTGTGCAACCATTGCTGGAGAAGTTATACGAATTATGCTTACACTGATCACATGATAGACCCATAACATTCGACTTACAAAAGCACTGGCCGTCACTCTGAAAAACAAATTGGGATCTCTAACTGGTACACTGGTAAGCTAGTTAGTAGTTTTAAAGTTATGTCCATTTGAATACAGAAAATTAATTGACCAAGGTAAATCTCAGTCTTCAAGCAGACAAAAAGTGTTGATTGCGCAGACTCTGTTCTCCGTCTTATTTACAAACAATGCAGGATAGAAGTATCTTAAAAGATTTTCGCCTTCCTTATAAATATGACAAACTGTATTTGGCTATATAACATTCTCATAGACTTTACATCTGCTTTTGTTGATCGACATTCCAAATCAAGGTCAGATATTAAATATGGAAGAAGAAACTGTATTTCTTTCTTTTCTCTACTATACTGTGTTTACTTTGAAACTAATTAATTTGAACATTAGGTTCTTTCTAAATAACAATAAAATTATATTTACCTTCGTGCATTATAAGAAGTATTGTTGTAAATACATTACATTGATTTGTCGAGTGAGCGGAAAACATTGTATGGAAAGAACTTTTCCTGCTGATGTCAGAATCGAACAGAACTGGACATCATAAAAAAAGAGGTATAGATAGATAGATAGATAGATAGATAGATAGATACAGTGTGGGCCGTTCTTTCCAGAAATTGTCTTTTTGCAAAATAGACCTAGATAATTCGTTTCGTGTGTAATTGTTGTGGCATTTTGACGCTTTGGCGTCCTGAAAATATCAGCTGATGTTTATACCAATCAAAAGGATTGCAATTGCAGAGCCAATTGTTGAAAAAGAATGTCTGCAATTATCAAGTATATAAACATCAGAAACAAAGAAGTACATACACGTAGAACTCTACTTTCCTTCGATTTACGATAACTGCAACAGATGAAGAAATGTCTTTAAACAACATCATTTTTAAAGTAGTAACACCTTGAGGTATTCTGCATTACATCTTTCAGTGCATAACTCTGACGTGCAGTTGTATAATGTTTAGTTAATGATTACGCCATCCATATGTCTTGCTTAGTAACAGTGTTTAAATGAACAAAATGACCCTGTGAAGAAATTGTTGGATGTATTAAGTGGAGAAAGTCTAAACAAGAACAACACTCTGAAGATGCTGAAGCAATTATTGCTCTTTATTTGCTTATATCTATAAAAAGTTACTTTGACAATGCCAAGAAATCCTGTTAGACGGACTACATAATTACATCGTATGGTGTCGTAATTTATCATGTTCTACAATTCTGATTGAATTATTGAGAGAATATGAGACTTGATTGGACACATTTGATTTCGCCAGAAACAGTTTTATTTGCGTCTGTCATTTAAATGCATATGATATTCATATGTATAACTGTTGTTCATTTTGCAAAGAGTGATGAATTTTAAACTTTTAAAAGATGTATTTTATATCAAGCTTTAGAAATAAAGCTGATTTCGGATGACAATTTGTTCTATACGAGGAGTATTTTTCACTTTATATGAGGCCTCGAAATAAATAACATTCAAATTTGGAAAAACCTCCGAGCAAAAGCGGCTCACTGAATACGTGGTATGGCTCCATTTTCACAAACATTCCCTTTTATTTTTCGAAGTGTATGTAAGATTGTAGTGTATGCAGTTGAGTTTTAATCAAAATGAACTATATTTATCAGTACTTACAAAACGGTATATACATACACATTACTGTCAGAATTGGCTTTCGCTTCGTCTTGTTTTAGAATCTTCTTGTGTACAAACTTTTATTTTATGATAAAATTATTGATTTGCTCACCTCATTACATGACATGTTGGAACTCCCAGTTGAATTACAAGTGCAACGTTTCTGACAGGTTAAATCAAAAGTACTATTTCTCCAAAATCCGTCTCTACAGCTTTCACAATTGCTTCCAGTTGTATTGGACGCATTTGTGCAGACGCAACTGTACCTCCTATCAGTGGCATTGAAGATCGTGTAGTTCTCAGAATTAAGTAAACAATGACAGCTGGAAACGAATATACAAGGATATCATACCTCTGGTTCTTGGATTGCAGCCTTAATTCAGAACTTTATGATCGCAAAATAATGCTAAACTCCCCATACCGCAAACAGACAATGTACTTCGAAGTAACACTATTGATTGGTAGGGAGGATATTTGGATTAATAATGATAATAATAATAATAATGAGGACTTTGTATAGCGCCTAATCTTTAGAAGCTCTAAGCGCTTTACAACATTTGACAACACTTAAAGAAACATATATAATGATATGATTACAAAAATAAAAACAAACACCACGAAATTAGAAACAGAAAACATGCTGTAAATATTTAAGGTAAGGATACATTATAAGGATACATTATTAGGTCTTTAAGTCTGTTCTTGCAGCTGAAATAGGTGAGTTTTAAGAGCGCTCTTGAATGAGATCACTGTGTCTTTGTGTCTA
>JAECUM010062006.1:0-10707 GCA_016617855.1 Megalonaias nervosa | reverse complement strand
TATATATATATATATATATATATATATATATATATATATGACTTGTAATAGTATAGATATTAATTTGAATTTTAATAGAACATATATTATTCGTTTGACTTTTAATAATACAGATATTATTCATTTTACTTTAAATATATATTTTGAGATCTTACGCGATCAAAATACTGATCCTCTTAAAAGCTCCAGGTAGTATGAACTTATGATGGACTGCAGGATGTTAAATCTTGGATAATCTTTTCACTTTTTATAAACAAATTCAACTTTTTTATTGGAACGACTCGGTGAGACACCAATACCTTCAAACGAAAGTTTTCTGGTGATATGACATCGGCACGTTCGGGTAAATGCAGGTCGATCAAATAAACTGACAAACGAGGTTCCACGTTAGTATTTATCGTTTACTCTCACCACCAAAAATGTTACGAAAGAAAGTTGGTCAAAGTGTCAAGCGCCACAAAATTTATTTACTACTTTATTGGGCAATAACTGTTTAAGATCATGGTAGTCTTAGATGTCATAACTTATTTAAATAAATAAAACTAAAAACTATTTGTATCTTAAAACCTTGAGCTTTCTCATGCTGAGACCAATCTAATATAATCTGATCAGAATCCTTTATGTCGTCAGTTCTATTAGGATCTGAAACATTTGATTTTGAGGTCTCTTCAGAACAACAATGATGAAAGGCGTTAGACTATCCATATATCGTTCTCTCCGACTAAACCAGATTATAAAACTCATCGGACAGATTGTATGGAATTCATTACAGATCTGAAGTTGGATACCTTGCCTTCTTCACCACGTTGATCACGAAAGCAGGATACCCGTCTTCTGATACATAGTTCCATAACTGATGTACCGAGTTTGTCCTTATACAGGTTAAATAGGTGCTAAAAGTTTAGTTAATCAAAATACATATTTCGTTCACCGTCCCTGTGGGATCTATTGAAACATTTCTAATTTCTGGCAGGAGACGAGTTCACTAAATTTCACAACGACATTTTCATAGCCTGGTGGAATGGTCATTTAAACATAATCTCTAATGTAACTGTCTCGGATCCTTTCAGCGTAGACTGGCGTAGTGTTTGGAACGGAAGACAGTCAAATCAACAAGACAGTGATATTTCAGCGGCTCATGTCAGTCTGTTTGCCAGTGATTTCGTTTGTTTCTCATTATGAAGAGTTAGAGGATATTACACAAATACTGAACAATCTCTGTATTTGCGAGAAATATTGAGTATAAATGAAAATAATTTTTACATATTACATGAGGGAAATTGCTGATTTTAATAAATTATAACTGCAGGTGTAGTAAAATCACTTTGAAACCAAACCAGTCACCTGACTCAGAATTTTCAGAACTTCTTAAGCACAAATCTAAAGCTCAAAAGCCACAAATCAAATTGGATTCTAGAAATGCATCTATATGATTCAAATGTAACGTGCTAGGAAAAAAATAAATGTTGAGAAAATATGGAAAGTTGATGGATTTTTATTTCATTCTTATTGAAGGTACCCAAAGTCATAATTTCCATGTTGTGAGTTTTCGTGGTCCAAGATCTTCGAGAATACATGACCTGTAATAGTAGGTCTGTGCCTTTCACGATGTCATGGTGTCTTGTGTGACGAGATAGTAAATATATTTGAATTTATTATATACTCCTTTTTCCTCCGTTAACATTACATTGTCAGAATCATGTAGTATTCTACGATACTGAACACCTTGATATTACTCGCACGTGTGTGCCTAAAAATAGTATGGTGTGTTAGGAACTACTTTGTAAACAAATCATGTACACTCATGTAGTAGACTATAGGTTTAAGTTTATTAAATTTGTTTGTGAATTAACTAAAACAGCTGTTTCGTCTATTTGAAAGTAGATACGATAAAGTGAACAATGTGAACGAGTTTACTGAACCATAAATGAACTTTTGAACAAGAAATGAATGAATAATGTTCACAACAATGTCCACAACAAACGTGAGAGACGCAGAATAGAAAATACCATTCTGATCATTTAAACGGTTATTTAGGAGAAATGTTCGTAACTTTTCGTTAATGGAATGGTTCAGACTATGACCAGTGTTCTGTAGGGTATATAAAAATAGCAGAGAAAAGCATACTGAGGGCAAGGGCTATCGCATATCTATCAGATACATACCATTTTATAAGTGAAAGTACTAAATTTGTGGGGAAAAATACAACAGAAGGTTTTGGTAGAAAATTAAGGGCCTCGGAGCCAATAAGCCAATACGACGAAGAATTCTTATTTCCGCTGGCTGAATGGATAGTGACACACCAGCTGCTTTGCACTTTTCCGCGTTAACTTTTTTGATACAATGTTTCGGATTTAGGCTAGCGATAGACGCCATACAGGTCATAACATAGCTGGGGGAGCATGCAAGGGACCAGGCATAAATATGTCTACTTTAGCTGGTAATAAGAATGAACGAAAGTATACTTCAGTTTTTGCATCTTGAACTTCTTCAAAATTTACTTTCTTAGTTCTGCAAATCTGAATTACATGAGCTATGTCATGGGCTCTAAAGCTTGATTACACATTTTGAAATTATACTGTAATTTCGACTACTTTCCAAGTGCAATAACATTCTGCTTACTGCTTTCAAAATGAAATGAAGGCGATATTCCACAGGGTCTTTTTGATAATTAGAATTGAAAGCGTTCATATATTGCACACATTATGACTCCAAGCATTCAATGACACCACAGAAAGACACATGCAGCTGAGTGAAGACACGTCCCTCCCTGCTCAAATCACAGGCACTTGTATTTTGTATGGAACTAACACAGCTAATAAATCCAGGTCCAGCGGAATTGAGTAGAATCGACAACAGCAACAGCAATAACAAAATCCATTCATTCCAGACCATCTGGGAAAGCTGTTGCAATGCGCATTCATTCACAATATGACTCTAAATTTCAATTTTATGTCGACCAAAAGCTACAATTATTGTTGAAAGTGATGTCGAGCATACGAGTAAGTTCAAATTTCGCTAGTTGGAGTTATGTGCGCATTAATATTGTTGTTGTGTTTTGATGTTTCTGCGCGTGTGTATTTATTTTGTATTATAGCATAAATTCAATTACTTTGTTTCTATTAGTGTATTTTGTTATATAATTAAGGCTTAAGTAGAATAAGAAAATGAGTATATAAGGAACATATAATAAAAAAGTTACTGCATTTGTATGGGAAAATATGAACTCGTTTTATCGGATGGATTACTTCAGTCCACAAGGTCATGCAGTATCGATCCGGAAAACCTAGTTCATATTTTCCCATACAAATGCAGTAACCTGTAAATAGAGTTTTGAACTTGAATGGTACCAAATATCTTTAATGAAGCTGTATATACATGTACAGTAAAACTTTAAAAGCTCAAACGCAAGTTAATAGAGTACGCTCGAGATTAGGCAATACTGACATTTTACTGATAATTTAGTTCATCTGATATTATTGGAGTAGAAAGCAAGACATACTCAGATCAAATACGGATGGACTGCTTATTTTTGATAAGCTCATTGAACTATAAATTGTTATGACTATATGGTCTTAAACTAAATAACATAAAAGAGCAAAACCCAATAAGTTTAGTAAAATTAAACAAATAATTAATTTGCCTAAATAGAAAGTGAAAATCTTAAACAAATTGAAAAAAGAACTAACAGTATTGGTAATTAAATCCCAAATAGTCTTTAACGTTCTATCACAAGTCCAAATGTATGAAGTGGTGTTAGAAATAAATTGCGAGGTTGAATGTACTGATTTGCCTGTAGTCTCGAACGTTCTAATGTGAAAATGGCCTGTAATGTGATGATGTGCTAAATATTTTTGACGTATCATAATAAGATAATCGAAGATGTCCTTGTCTGAATTCACTATAATTCGAAATTAATATTTCAGTCGACGAATTTGGCTATTATTGAGCAATTTATAATTCCAGTGAATAATAAATCTGAATAAATAAATCTCCCCAAACTAAAAACTGTACACAACAACAAGACTAATTCTGCTTCCGATGTTAATTCATGAATGAGTAATTTTTTAAAGTAAACAACAGTGTATAAAAAGCTAAGACACAATAATACAGCCAGGATGAAGGTTAGTCTTCTCTATAAAACATTAGAAATTGTAAACAAGGTTAGGAATTTCGAAGTGAAAATCTGATATCCTTGACCCAGACCCAAATAAGCATGTTTACCTCTATTGATAATGATCACAATATGTAATCTACACTAAGAAAGAAAAATTATCTAAGTACGATGTTGTTTATAAAATAAATGTTGTTGGTCAGGTATGACCTTGATTTTGGACAAAGGTAAGAACTACAGATGTACATAACATAATATCATTAAGAAATACCAACAAATAATTGAAATTATATATACATAAAATTTTTCTGTTCATATTTATGTTAACTTAAGAAAATAAACTGGTCGGTACTCATAAAAACGTACATTTAAAACAGACAAAATAATTAAAATTGTTTTAAAAAGTGTGATAATTAGACCATTCCTACATTGTATAACCGTGCATAAATAAATACATACAGAATAGCAATCACTATCTTTAATTTGCATAAAGCCAAATCAGATTGCGACTAACAGTTGTCTGGCAACATGGCACAAATTTTACCCACGGTTATTAAATCATTGTATGAGCAGCTTCCATTTGGACTATATAGTCCAGCTACCCAAGTGAAATCCTTTATGAACAAATATGCGTAAGTGTTAAATGCAACATTAATTTCGACTTGTTTAATTACATTTACCCTTATTTCTCGATGTTGAAATTTGGGAGTAGTCTCACGTGACCTCGATAGTGTTCAACATTGTCTATTAAATAAAAAGAGATTTTATTCCTTCGATTTTGCAATATACTCTTTAGTTTACCGAAAATGACAAATATTTATCTACCTATGTATGTATGTATGTATGTATGTATGTATGTATATATATATATATATATATATAAGATATATATATATATATGTTGTTATGCTATATATATATATATATATATATATATATATATATATATATATATATATATATATATATATATATATATATATATATCAGAGCGACAAGAGTGGTCATTGCTCATTGTCTTCATCAAAGTGATAACAAACACTCAAATTCCTGTTGATGAAAGTTTAGCAAATAACGAAAATTCTTTCTAAAACAAAAAAAAACAAAACAAACAAACAACGAAACAGTTGTTTGTTTTTCAAGAGAGAGAGAGAGAGAGAGAGAGAGAGAGAGAGAGAGAGAGAGAGAGAAATGCAGGCTTGAAAATAGTTTGACTTGACGTTCTTTTTCAGACATCTTGTTTCATAACTTATCATTTAAAATCTCTGTATATACCGACAATACCTTTAGTTCCAGATGTTTTCCCTACATCTATTCGAAGAGAGTAATGAACAGCTGTGTGAGTTTGATAAACTTTTTTACTATCAAAACTTACACGTTATTTATTTAAATCGGAATTACAACAGAGGGGGATGGTACCTTTTTAAATGTTTCGTTAATGCCCCAACTGCATTCAAAACATGATAATACGACTATGGGCTCAGATCCCCAAAAATTACTAGTTACTAATGCTCTACAATGAAGTACTGGGGCTATACGTTAGCCGCGAAGAAACACATCTGCATTCACAGTGCAATCACAGCTTGAGCAATAATAACCAGACAAAAGATTAAAACTTTAAAGCAATCTAAACCTATGAGAGAGCAACACTGTGCAAACTAAGGACATAAATTTGAATGTGGCATTACAAGTAATAAGAAAGTACATGCATTTTCCTGTAAACGATAAACGAACGGTCTGGATAGTTAAGATTTACTACTTGACGCATGAACTCATTATATTATGAAATAGTGACAGAATGTTCTAGACTTCTTTTATTAAACAGAGAGAAAGAACAAAATTAAGATATTATTAATGTAAAAAAAACCCCAACAATATAAATCCATCAAGTCACCACCGGCCCATAACAGCAAATTTCAGTTAGTACAAAGATAAACAGTGTTAAACGGAGAGCTTGGCTCTGAAAGGCAGACATGAACGAAACAAGCTAATCAAACTGGTGAATGAACCACGAACACGGAGAGTTTTCACTAGGTTTAATCGCATTGCTAATTGTACAATATGTGTGTCTGATGAGCAAAACAAATGCCTGAGGTGGGTGCGTGAATTCCCAAAAGAACGAATTGAACGGATCAGCTCTGTGAACAGAACAAGTGCTGCTGTAGGAGCTGAAGCATCTACAACTAGCGAGCGAGGATAGGAAGATGTTTTGAAAAAAATACTTTTCTGGAATGTGAACGAGCTCGACAATAAATTAAAGTATACTTCTTTTAAAAACACTTATGAATAATATTATCTAATTGTTTTGTCAGAAACTGCTACTACAAATGAACTTAGTGACTTATTGGGCTCTACGTTTTCTGACGAATCCATGCATAGAACTAAACCTAACAGAGAAAGAAACTCGATAGGAATTTGTGTATATATTAAAATGAAATATCACTAAGCAAAATAAAATTATACTGCTCCAAATGATGTATTATTCCTGCTTTTTGATAGAATAAATTTTGCATGGATAAAGATATTTTCTTTGTTTTCCGTGCATTCTCCGTAGGTACCAATGATCTACAGCAAAACGAGTGATGAGGTAGCACTAATTTAAACATAGAGATATTGATGTCCTAAGTAAATTAGATGAAGATTAAGTATAGGTTTTGATATGTGTGCCTGCTCGTTCGGTCGTGTGTATACTTACTTAGGATTCTCCGCGAAAAAATTTTGGTGGTTAATTGTGGCATATAAATTTTAAAAATATGTTTTGAAGAACAAAAAATGAACAATGTATGATGTGCCCACAAAACCCATCTGATCATTACTATTAACCTCGAATGTTGCAAGTGTTTTAGGGCATCTAGCCACTGAGGTTCGTAAAATACATTTGTAGTGGTAGCCATCAGTCATGGTCATACAAGCATGTTGGTATAAGATTTAGTTGAAAACGATATAATAGGACAAAAATAAATCTTCTTCAAGACACGCTTTCATGGTCAAAGAATAGCAAAAAGAAAAAGGAAGTGCATTAATTTATGATACCAGGATGTTTACAAGAATGTATCAGATTGTTTAATTTCGTATATATTGACAATCAGTAATTTGTTGGCCTTTCATAGAAAAAGAACTTTCTTCCACCAGTGAAAGCTGGTGTTTCATATTCTGATAACGTAATTATAGCATAAGTTACATGGGTCGTTTATGCGCGTTTACTGATTTTAATTTAAATATCAATTATTCCTTTAAAATTTAACACTAATTTTCTTTAACCAAAGTCTATTCAATCCTGATTATTGAATGTTCTGCACCTAAACTGTCACCAAGAAACTTCCAGACGAAAATTGTCTATCGCTATGGACTTTTACAATGGTGGCTATGCATTAAACTTGGGTCAAAATAAGAGTGTTTCGAGTGGGATTGTCACTATCGAGGGTAGTACGAATTTGTTTATCAATATGCGTAGCTTTCATTGTGACATCACAGCGCGCGACATTCAATCCGGATTGTATTGGGCAACTTTAGGTTCATTTCGTCCAAAAATGTATACGTACTTTAACATTGATTTTGCCGTATGCACCTTTCGGGGCGTCTGAATAATGACCTTCCATAGGAATATGGATGTATACGACTCCAAATGATGCGAATACTTGCCACTTGAAGGTATGCAGAATCAAATTCTAAAAAATGACACCCATTACTGAAATAGTCGGTGTTGAATGCCTACATGACCCGTGTGACTTGTATTATAGTTGATGTGGCTTAGTAGGAATGAACTAGATCAATAGTATATCGCAGTGGCTAAATGCAAACCAGTGACAAGTGTCATATACAAGAGAAATTATTGGCACGCGCGGTCTCTTGCAATTACGGAACTAGTGTCTAGGTTACTTTAACGTTAGACTGTGTATTAGGTATTGTCTTGGAGCTTTGTTATATATCTGACTAAATTGACGAGAAACGTCAAATAAATCTGATTCATCTGATTACAAAACTTTGGCATGCAAGTATATGCTCGATATTTAATCAAATTGTTCCAGTGAATGGCTAACTCAGTCGGATGTAAGAGCAGCGAAGGAAAAGACACAACATTTAGAAAATGAAGATTGTGTAAAAGAACCAAGGTACGTAAAGCACTTATTATGAAATACATATTTGCCCTAATGTCTCCAAAACAAGTATATGTGGATTTCTTGTATTACAAATACGTGCGAAGGAAATTGCATTTAGGTCAATAGGTGAGAAAAGAATGTTATTGTGTCACTGACTGGTCATATGTTTATGATTCAAAAGTACTTTATACTCCATTACCTATTTTTCGGTTAGATAATATCATTTAAATACCGTTATTGAAGCTGTCATACTCAATCAACAATTGTCGAATATTATAGATTTGCATAAATTTGGTGTATATATATATATATATATATATATATATATATATATATATATATATATATTTTGTGTTTACAGAAGTAACAATTTAAATGTCAGTATTATTCCTGGCAAAGAAATTGCATCCAGCTCGATGCCATTGCGTTGTATATTTATGTATATTTAATTTGCATTGTTTGTTTGTTAGTTTCTCTCATTACATACTGTTGCTATTGATAATGTAACATTGTATTTTGGACTTGACCTTGCCCAAAATCAAGTTCATTTTCTACCTAACCTGAAATCATTGATTTTGGTTTTGTAGTACACATGTTTATCTCAAAACGAGTCTAGAACTTTGGAAATTCCCCATGAATTGCCAGGTATACCTGTTGTTTATTGCAGACTATATATTATCATATTAGTAAGAGACTATTAATTATAACCAAGATTTAATACTGTGAACATTAGGAGCTTTCTAGAAGGTTATTTTCCATTTGTTAATATGGTTCTTTTGTAGCAAATATTAATTGTGACCTGGTCGCTCCTCCTTGGGTTATACGAATTTTGGTTAAATATTTCAGAAAATTGTTTTTTGAAATTTAAATTCCCCTAGTTTCTAAATCCCAAGTACTATTTTACATTTTGTTTGAAATCTTTAGTGAAAACAACAGGCTTTCATTCACAATGTCATCAAAAGTGGAAACTTTTCTTTCTGGTCCAACTCAGGAGCAGTTGGATAGTCTGAAAAAAGATGAGTTGCTTGAACTTGCCAGAAAGTACGATCTTTCTGAAGCAAAATTTTCCTTAACGAAACAAGAAATTAAAAATATTTTGATTCAATATTTGGTAGAGAAGAATGTTTTTGATAAAAGTGTTTTGGCTTCGGTCAGTAAGTCGGTATCAGACTCTAACATAAAAGTAATGGAATTAAAAATGAAATACAAGATAGAATTCGAGTTAAGGAAGCTCGAGCTTCAGAAAGAGAAAGAACAAATGCAGTTGCAATTAGAAGAGAAGCAATTGCAATTGCAATTTGAGAAAGGGGAGAGAGAGAGAGACAGGAAAGAGAGAAAGATAAACAAATGAAATTACAATTAGAAGAGAAGGAGAGAGAGACAGGAGAGGGAGAAAGATAAACAATTACAATTTGAGAAAGAGGAGAGAGAGAGAGAGAGAGAGAGAGAGAGAGAGAGAGAGAGAGAGAGAGAGAGATGCAAAGAGAAGAATGGAAGGGAATTTCAAATTAGAATGAAAGAATTAGAGCTGGAAAAAGGCAAACACTCCCCTACTTTTGATGTTCATAGAAATATCAAGTTAGTACCCACTTTTCTGGAAGAAGAAGTAGACAGATATTTTCCTTATTTTGAAAAAGTTGCTGAGAATTTGAAGTGGCCAAGGGAGTACTGGACTCTAATATTGCAATGTGTACTTACTGGTAGAGCTCGTAATATTTACATTTCACTTTCACTGGAGCAGAGTGCTGACTATGATGTGGTTAAGGACTGTATTTTGAAGGGTTATGAGTTGGTCCCCGAGGCTTATCTGCTAAAATTCAGGAATTCTAGAAAACTAACCGACCAGACCTATGTTGAATTTGCATGGGAAAAAGCATATCAATTTGATAGGTGGTGCTCTTCTAGAAAGTTCAATAAAGATTACGAAAGTCTCAGACAACTCATGTTAGTTGAAGAGTTTAGGAACTGTGTCCATAGTGACATTAGGATGTATCTTTATGAGCACAAGACTGAAACCTTGGAAAATGCTGCTCTTGCTGCCGATGAGTATTCCTTAACTCATAAAGCTCCTGTTGTTTGCAAATCATTCACTCAGCAGTCTACTGGTAGAAAGGTATTTCAGCTCAAAACGACTCCTCCTAAAACTCAGTCTGGCACAACTTCTAAAAATCAAGCTTCTGATAAACTTGATTCAAAATCCTTGTCTATTCCTACGTGTACCTATTGCAAGAAAATAAGACACGTCATTTCTGATTGCTTCAAATTGAAATATAGGCATTAGAATCAAGATAGACCTGTCCCAAATGTTCTTATTTCTAAGAGTTCAAGGTCACGGTCATGTATTGAAAAGAATACATTTGTTGGGTCTCAAAAACCCCAGTCTGATTTTATTATGGAGAATTATGAACCATTCATGTCGAAGGGTTCTATATCACTCTTGGGTGATTTGGCCAATCCTGTCCCTATTAAAATTTTAAGGAATACAGGAACTTC
>JAECUM010062005.1:10000-24223 GCA_016617855.1 Megalonaias nervosa | reverse complement strand
AAAAAAAAGGCGCCAAGGTACCCAAACAATAACACAACAACAATAAAACAATTGTTTATCAGGAAATTTGAAGCATGACATACAACTTAACACAATAATACAATACCAAAAAAAAAATAAAAAAAATAAAATAAAAATACAAAAAAAAAATATACAAGCATACAATCACCAAACAGAAACACAGAAATAAATATATCATAGGACCCTTTGGACAGTAAATAATTTTACTTCTAAATTCATAAGATAGGAATTAGATTAAGGATAACAACTCATGCACAATATGGCTCAGTTTCACTGTCCTAACACCAATATGGAAACATTGACAACAAACATAATATATACACAACAAAAAGGACTATCCGACTCTGGCAGAGTCACTTCGCGAAACAAAAACTTTCGAGAAAGCAGGAGAAGAAACTAGCCCTGGGACTAACATAGCTCTAAGGGATAGGAGTATGATCCTAAGTTCAAGTAAGGAGAGTTGGAAACCAGAACCTAGACCAGCCCAGGCATGGGGAAGATAGTACAACCCTATGAGCTTATGGGATAAAGAAACTGAAACACTTGGGGAACAAAAAATAGAGCAACCCTTCCAAATTACCATTAAATTTAAAAATAAAATAATAAAATAAAAATAAACAATAATAACACAATAAGGGTGGGCAAGGGAACACACAATATACATTTTTTTTCGGAAAACAAAGGGTGTCACTGCTAAGTCCTACCCAGCCATATATGCTGGGTCGGGGCTAAGTGGTGTCAACACTCGAGAGACACGTAACCAGGGGTGTAAGTAGATGGATCTGCTAAAGAGAAAAAGAGTGCGAATCTCAAGACTAAAAGGAAAATAGCTTCCGCGTCTATATTTAAGAGATTGAATAACCAGTATAAGAGACTGGACGACCGAGAGATGCCACTAAAGGGGGTTTGACGTATAAGTAGGGCGGAGGGAACTGAGAATGTTCCACTTTATGTTGACCCCAACCGACAAGCTATGTTGATTCCGGAGAGTGAATAGCAACCAGTTATCAGTTATCAGCAGCCGGACAATTAAAGTTTTCGATTTCGTGATGAAACTCTCCGTATCAATATAAAACGGAACTGCAGATTGCATTTTAGAACTTTGAGTTTATCTTTCTGGTGGAGGCGCATCCTGCAATTAGCCCTGTACGGTTTTATTTTGTCTTTAGCTGTATCTAATTGATTAAATTGTTATATTCTTTAAAAAAGGGGCCCGTGTTGTTCTATTCTGTGTCTATGCTCAGATTTCCATGTATTTCATCCATTAGTTTAATTTTAATATTAGCTCGATCCGGGCCATAACATGTTACTGTTTACATTTTCTGTGAGAATAACCACAAAACACAGGAGAACATTAGCGGTAAAACACTGACATCGCGCTGGATCAAGTAAGAAATCAAGTACTTCAATCTGTTACACATTTCTTGCTTTCTAATACGTTGGAGCATAAAGAAAAAAAAGAAAATTTGATTACTACGAGTGAACAATAGATATATTTCAACTCGTACACTCAAGTTATTTACTCATTTTTAGCAAATATCCGCTTAATATTATCATCTTGTTATAGTGGTAAAATAGTTCCTTGCCCCGCCCCCACCCCATCCCAGCCAAAATCCAGCGATATAAATGCTGGCAATATCCTACTCAGAAAATCTAAATTTTCGTGTTGTATTCTGCCCCTCTGCTTGAGTGTTCCTCCTTGTCCTATATTACACGCTTAGCTTGGTGCGCACAGGCAAACTTTAATAAAGCAGTTGCATATGTATTTATGCTTGAAAATTATACCAATGAATCGTTGCCTACTTTGCTGAAATGTTTAAATTTATTACGTTTAATTTAAAAAAAAAACAACATGTAATTAAACAAAGGTGCTGGCAAACATAATTATTGAATATATTAAACTGATTGATGTTTAACGGTCTTTCTACACATGAAAGTTTATATAGTCCAGATGCAATCGGAATATTGTTTTGCTTCGAGACACACCATGGCGACCGATCTGGTTTGGTCTAGGCATGATTCGAACCCATACACTTCTGGTCTCGGCACTCTAGCATCTGAAGCCAAACAGCCTGGGATATTAAATGTAAAACAAAGTCAAAATGAAAGACAAACGAATATACGGATGGGTTAAAGAAATAATGCATTTATATATGCATTGTCGAGTACTCGGTTACACAAATACTTTTGATAAAATAAGATCATACCTTCAGAATGGCTAAGTGGGCTGTCATCAACACAAAGATACAGAAAACAAGTCTCTGTAATTAGGGCATTAAAAAGATTGGTCAATAACTCTGTAGGATATCAATGGGGGAAACTGTCAAGATATTATAGTTTTCAAACCTAAGATCGAAAGTTATTTCTCTGGAAGGAATCACAACATAAAATGGTAATAGAGGTATCAATGAACTTCTGAAACTGATACTTTTGTGTGACAATTGGCCGTGCTTACCACTGGACCAAGAAAGTGACAGAATGGCGGATTAGATTTTTGGGTCATAAAGTCTTATCGTCGCAGTGAAAACCTATTTTTTGTAATTCACTCTAGAGGGTTATCACAATAATTTATTGACCGCTCCGGTTAGAGCGCCCGCCTCGGATGCGGAATCGAACCCCGGCCGAGTCACAACAAAGACTTATAAAAATGGTACTAACAGCTGCCTCGCTACGCGCTCAGCGTTAAGAGGTTAATGTTAGGACTGGTCGTAATGTTGGCCGATAAATCAGCCCCTAACCCATTATGATACTGACAGGCAGTTTAGGGGCTGATCTCGCCTATTCATTTAAACCTGGAAAATTCGGCCGCCAATTTTGTCTACATACATCGGTGTACATTTTATACACTTGCCGGTATTTCTCGCGGCTGTGGAGCTACCGTCGGCTGAAAGGTTCGTTTGGTGACATGTACATTATATTTCCGGAACAAATCCAATGTTTGGCGACTTGTAAATCCACGTGGAATAGAACAACCCTCTGTGTCATGTGGCCATTTGAATTTCGAGCTAGATATGGCTGTTACCAAATACGGGTGTCTAAACGTAGACACAGGCATGTTCCGGAAAGATCTGCATGCAAGAAAATTTCACATTTTAATGAAGAGGTGACATCATACCAACATATCGTCCATCAGTATCAATACAGATTAGGCGGGTTGATATATCGGACTAGTCGGAATGATGTCAGGTTAATGTGACTGGGTGGGACATCATGCTGCATGTCTGCGGCATGATGCCCCAGTGCTAGACATCACTGCCACACTGCAGTGTTAAAGCTACGTTAAAGATCCAAATCACACACACACACACACACACACACACACACACACACACACACATTTCTATTGGAAAAAATCTACTAATCCATGAAAAATAAAATATTATTAGGTGCTTCTGATTTTTTGAAGAACTGTAGGAAAACAATCAAAGGATGTACCGTATAACGTACTAAGAAATTCACACTTTTAAAATTTAAGCAACATTATCAACAATCATAGATTATATAAAATATATAAATAGCATTGACAACAACTTATATAGCAAAAGAACTGGCATTATCAAGTTATGTATTCCTTTGTGAATTTTCTGCTGAACTTCCTCTGAACTTTGCATGTACTGAATGTTATTCTTAAAAGAATTTAAAATACTTTCCAGGATTAAGTAAATGGAATAACTGGTATACCAAGCACAGACATAGAAATGTTTAGCATCATCTGTGTAAGAAATGTTTTAAACAAATATGTAAAATTTCAGAATAATCTGAACTTGTTTAAATCGAGCTGCACTATCAGTTCCACAATGCATCTGACGCTCAGTATTAGGTATGATACATTTCATATTTTAGAAATTCACTGAATACCCCCCCTCTCTAAGAGAGAGAGAGAGAGAGAGAGAGAGAGAGAGAGAGAGAGAGAGAGATTCTGTTACTGAGTTAAAGTTTATCATTAGAGACCTCAAAGTTCATACGTATTGCTTATACATTTTATATTCCATGAATAAAAATTGAAACATTTCGGTTAATCATCCTAGGTTTGAATTTGAGTATTTTCCGAAGAGGGGTCACAACAAAAGCACTACCAAGTGGATTTAATAATTGCCAATGTTTTACGTTTTGAATAGGTTCCTATGCTAAGATTAATCTTTGGAAACAATGTTCACATGGTTCAAATATATACTGAATATTGTCTGGTTAATTTGACAATGAAACAAAAGATTTTATGAAGCCTAGGTCACCGTTATCTATTGTACACACCTTCATATCGGTCCACGTTGTACGAGAGTCGAACTTATTCGACTTAGCGACAAACAAAGACGAGACTACACCGATTAAATAATATAAAAAGTAAAAAAAGAAAACAGTGCTTAAGTCAAGGCAGCCAATGCAACCATTTTTGGACACTGTAAGACTTGATGGGCTTTAGCGTTATATTACGTGGTTAAAATAGCACAATATACGTATATTCTCTAGGTTTAACCTTTAGCCATCGACTTTCATTTAATTATTTCTCATATTCGTCTCATTCTTTCCTCATTTTCATGTAACTGTGTGTGTGTGTGTGTGTGTGTGTGTGTGTGTGAGAGAGAGAGAGAGAGAGAGAGAGAGAGAGAGAGAGAGAGAGAGATTTGGATTTTTAACGTAGCTTTAACAATTTTTCAGTCATATCGCTACGATGTCTACAGTGTGACAGTTTAGTGTGATGTCTAGCACGGGGGCATCATGCCACAAACGTGTAGGATGATGTCCCACTCAGTCACATTATTCTGACACCGGGCCGACCAGTCCTAACACTAACCTCTTAATGCTGAGCGCTAAGCGAGGCAGCTGCTAGAACCATTTTAATAAGTCTTTGGTGGTGGTGGTGGTGGTGGTGTAGGTTTTAACGCCATTTTTCAGCACAAGATAGGCTATACATGGCGGCCAGTATAAATGGTGGAGGAAGAACCCGGGAAAACCACAGAAAGAACCACCGACCCAAGAGAAGCTACTGGCAAGCTTTCTCACGTACCCACACTGGCCGAGCCCGAGACTCGAACCCACGCAGACAGAGATGAGATGGCAGTGTTCCGTAACGGTGAGCGCTTTAGACCACTCGGCCACTCGGGGCCCCATAAGTCTTTGGTATGACTCGGTCGGGGTTCGAACTCGCGACCTCCTTCATCCGAGGCGGACGCTCTAACAACTTAGGCAACCTAAGAGGTCATGTAATTGTTGGGGTTTTTTTTAGCAAGCAAGGGAATATTACACTGATGCACCACCTTTTTCTTTGGCGGGGTGGGGTGGGAGTGGAAATATTAATCTTTTTATCTCGCTTGCACGATGTGTAAGAGATCTTATTCTTTACTCACGGTTTTGTAGTTGTCGTCGGCATCGACATATTCGTCCGCGTTGGTGTTAGCAAATGTAAACCTTTTTATGTTTAAGTTGTCTCCGCATGCAGCCCTAGGAGTAGTACCCCAGCTTACAAATAATAGGGCACAGTGATTTCATACTCCAATAACCCTGTCCACATTTTACGTCTAGATTAGCTTCTGAGACACTGTTTCTTGTAGACTGTAGAGTTAAGAAGGTAGATCTGTGTGTGTGGACTCTGGCAAGTATTCAGTCTTCCAGGGCCCTAAGCACTGAAAATATTATTGTGCCCCCCCCCCCCACATGTGAAACTCAGAAAAATATTAAAAGCTAATAAGGTATGAAAGTACCAGTGTTGCCATCATTCCAAATCAAAATACTCGTACATGCCGATCCAAATGGTCATATATAATTCATTCATTTTTATCATCAACAATTAATTTTAATTTTTTTTCTTCAGATGCCCCTGTTGGGCTGGTGCTCTTAGCACGTACTTAGTGTGCTTGATGCGTAATCCGGCACTGGCAAGTACTAGACCATACCAAATAAAGTTTAATTTGACCTACTTTTGACGCTGTAGTGACTATTCTACTCCTCGAATGTTGAATTTCTCAGATACTGTTGCTTATACAGTCAGTGTATCTGACAGGTGCATGCATCCTGAGGAGCACGACAGCATGATATAAACATAGGTCACAATGACCTACTTTTTACACTTTTTTGATTGTACGTCTTTGATGAAATTCGACTATATTGTTTGTACAGTCTTCAAATGGATATGAGCAGACGTCCTGAATAGTATAGCAACACAGCCTCAAACAAAATAGTTCATGTGACCTATATTAACCACTTCGATTGTCCTCATCATCGCTAGGTATAGGTCACCTTGAGTATGGACAATTATAAAACTTCTGTTAATAAGCACGTATAGGCAAGCTTTGCCGTGTCTCTATATCTCTCAAATTCTGTCATTCAAAGCGTTTGTCGTGTCAGTGTAGTTCAATATTCTGTACTTCAGTTTTGGCATGGTTCTTGTCAGCGGTTGGAAAATGATAATAGAATAGAACGTGTATTCATTCGAAAGACACTGTACATGCATGTACTTGTTGAAAATCGCACGATCGGCTTGAATGCCAGACTTTTATCATACATTAATCTTTATCAAGGAAGCAAACATATACATAGGTACGAAAGAATTAGATTTGGCAGCGTGACGACAGTAATAAATGACAATACAAACTAAACGACACTGCTTTAAGCAATTCAAGTTTAACATGAGGGGGGACCTGTGTATTACTACGTTCTGTTTGCGGTGAGTATTATGTTTGCACAAGTCGAATTAAGGTTCTTTTATCGAAGCATTTGCTCCCTTGCAATTCAATCTTTCAAACTGAATTATCTCCGTGTAAGTTGCTTAATTGGACAAAAGTGTCTCGAACTCCAGTATGGAAAAAAAAAATTGAGAAGGGAAACACCACAATGATTCAAGTACGAAGTAGTGGCAACACACACACACACACACACACACACACACACACACATGCCATTTTCATTATGCATTAAATAATTGACACTACTTCAGAAGGGATAAGCGACACCATAAAATATTTTGAGTTTAGTGCTTCGATATGCTACTGAGTAGGGAGTGGTTATCTTTACTGGGCCAAGACCACTGACAGCTTACATTTGACCGTGAAACTGATGATTGACTCTTGTCAGCTTGCACAATTAAACTTGGACTCTGATATTCCCGCCTCTAAATAATATATGTATGACGCAGTTGCTCGGCTAGCAGGGCTTTTAATAGTCCACTTAGGTGAATGACCGGTATGAATAGGGCTGGTCACGAATGAGGAGGATGTGATGCAACGCGCTGTTATCTAATACCTAAAAATAGCCCGCATGGACATAGTCATGACCCATACTGACAAACTGTGAAAGAAGGCAATGCTCTTGGAGCCATTAAATCGTCGTTCCGTCTGATGGAAAGTTACTGTTATACATCTGAAAGGGTGGTTTACAATACTGCCCACGTTCGCAGCTGTGGAAATCAAAGTAATTTATATTCATTTTAGGAGTTTGGGATACCGTCCCTATAATACATGCAGAAGGGTCAATATATTGGAGCACAATACAGTTCTTATCTTATGATTTTCAGACATAAGTAGCGTTTCTTGCCTTCCGAATAAGTTGTATTTAAAGATGAACTTACAGATGATATCAAGCTATAGAGTTTTTCTATAAATGGACGGACACACCAACATTTATTTTAAATATTTCGTTACATATTATCTTGGTATATTTGCAAGCTGAAAAGTGAACGTAAATGTATTCCCCCTAACCCCCTCCCAACAAAACAAACAAACAATGGCCGGTACCTATGATGATGTCACAAGGAGTTCGTACCATCAAATGTTAGGTGTAACTATTTGCAGAAATTAATGTGTCCCCACTGCTGTATGTAACACACTTCGATCGTACAATCTTAAATTGACAAGCTAGTTGCACACTACCGGAAGAATAACTTGGAGATGGACATTGAGTGTTTACGTGACCATTGAGCCACTCAGGTATATGATACTATCGAGATATAATTATTGATTGGGAACTCAGTGGATAAAGGGTCGGACACGTAATCCAAGGATAGCGGGTTCGATAACCGTTCAGGCCTGTCTGGATCGACCGCTTTGGCGAGTCTTTAGGAAAGGTTTTAGCTCCAATTTTCTTCCGCATGTATTAGCGTGTTAAATGTATCGTTAAAACCAACCCCACCTCACCCCCAACCGAAAAAGAGAAATGAACATAACAACAAACAAATACTTATTGACAATTATTCTAATTACTTGTGGAATCTATCGTTTACATAGTTTACTCACGATGACTGTTTTAATTTTAACATCTCCATTTCATAAAAAAACCAAGTTATCCTGAAAATAGCCACAAGTCCAAATTCAGTCTTCACCAGTCTATGATCAATTCCAAATATTCAGAAAATTTCTCTCCTTTTTCTTATGGTTTTAATGAGTTTGCTCTTAGGTCCAAGTCTGTCTGTCTGTCTGTCTGCATGTCTGTCTGCATAAATAAATGTATGTATGTATGTATGCGTGTGTGTGTGTGTGTTCGTGCGTGCGTGCGTGCGTGAGTGAGTGCGTGCATGTATGTATGTACATGCATACATGTATGTATGTATGAGCGGTCATATTAGCACAACCATAGCTATACAGTGCCGAGAAAGGCAGAAACCGTGCCAGATTTTCAGAAAGAAATGTCCTTTCCAACAAAACGTAAAAATAATATGCACAGTGAGAACATATCACAAAAAGCATGCAAAGCAAAGAAATAGGAAAAACGCGAAATCCTTAAAATAACGGGTATAATTCTACTATATAAACCTGACTCTTTTAAAGAATGAAAACCCCGTCAGGTAAAAAATCATCACAGGACTTAATGAAAACTCCATCGAGTAGAAAATCATCACGGGACTCACCCAATGGAAAACATGTAGCCTCATTTCAATTGTCTCTTTATGATGCATATCAAAGTGAAATCACAGAGGATGAAATTTGTGAAAAATTTAGAATGGGTACCATTTTTACTTACAGTTTCATGACTAAAAATCCAGATTAAACACACTTGATAACATTATTTCATTACAGATTTAAACACTTAAAAATATGTACTGAATGACCTCAGATGCTGACTTGTGAATGATTAAACTGCTGGCAATATATTGTTTGTGACCTTTGGCTCTTCTATCACCGCATATGCAGTTGATTTATTATCTCATAAATTCTCGATCATCGAGATCGAGTAAACAAATTTAGGACCTTGAACGGGATTTGACATAGGATGAAGTGGCAGTACATGTCAAAATTGTATCGTCAAAAAACATCATTCGTCTAACCAGACATGCATCATCTCCACAACATTCACACTGCAGAAGACGACGACGATGAAAAGAAGAATATCAGTAATTCCAAATTAAGCGATTTAAACATGCCACACCATCAAAGAGAATTTCAGCGGTATGAAATATAACTCCTTCCTATTTATCCGAGACATGCATTATTTCATGCTTGCATTTTAATCCCAATATTGGTGCGAATATTTTGTTTCCATTTTGGCAGCGTTCCTCAGCGGATGTATTCATATTAAAATGACAGATGGCATAACAAATTTAACTCTTAAGATAATTTTTACAAGTTTCTTTATATACACACTTAAACACTATACGGAACCAACCGTAAAATTATGACACATATTCCATACTAAACTTATCAAACAGTGAATACGGTACAAATATTACCAGAAAAATCTTTTCCGGATACTGTGGTACTGACAAGAGCAAAAGCGGTCAATATATATTGTTCTGTTGTCGTGAAGTAGAGAGAAAAGACAAGAACAAGTTTGAACCAATTCAATAAAATCCGTAAACTTGGGCGATAAATATCCCGAAACGAAGTCGACGTTTCCAATATCATTTATTAAAAAAAAAAAGAAAAAGAAGAAAAACAATTGATTTTCGAGATATAGCTTCACAAAATCTTTAAATGTTTGTAGCGTTAACTTTCCTGGTATGACGAACTCTTTACGGCCCGCACTAACGCCAGTTTGATTACAATATATATATATAGCTAAACTCAAGTTAATACCATTGAAATGATTATTTACCAATATCAGGCAGGCAGGTTTGATATACCCATACTTTAACATTCAATAACAACGAATTTCGTATTCACAGCCTAAGAACATTTTGTTATTAAGCATCATTGATTTCTGTCGATATTTTTATCCTTTATTTTTTGATGCTCTGTTAAGGCAATTTAATGCCCCTGTATAGGACCCTTGTAAGAATAGTAGTGCTGTTGCTGGTTCTGACTGACTGGGTTTGACTTTTTAAGCCGTGTGCGGACATTCAACCATGTACGATTGTGTAACTGGTTCGTATACATGAGATTGTTTTAAAGAGGGATATCAAATTAGCATGTCACAGGAACTATGTGTGCACCAATGAAAGATACGTAAATCACTGTTCGTTGTCGGAGAGGATTGACACTGCTGTGCCCATAGATTGCGACAGTGTCAGCCAATCGGAATTTAGAGTTATGGGCGCGCATACTCCCTAGCAACCAGTAGTTTTGAGGGATTCTCGTGCTGGCAATCACCTCTTTATTCCAAATGTACAGAAAATACGCAAGTGAGCTTCAGGCTCAGAACGGCTTTGGTTTAACGAAGGACAAGAACGCAAACATGGCAAAGAAGGACGCCAAAGATTACACCGTTGATGAGCTATGGGGAATGCTTAGTAAGAGCGACAGCAAATCGCTTTTGAAAAAGCATCTAACAAAGGAAGTCTATGAGAAATACAAGAATGTCAAGACGTCCCTTGGTGGAACTCTTGCTGACTGCATCCGCTCAGGTAAGTAGTTTATATATATATATATATATATATATATATATATATATATATATATATATATATATATATATCCTGCTTGCCTTTTAATAATCATATGGAATAATAAATAATTCATATATAACTAATAATATGTTAAAATTTGATTAAATAAAATGCCAGAGAGCTGATGTATTGTGTAGAATTTCATTTAATTTGTCTAAAAAAATTTTCGGCTAATTCTGCTTAAGTTAAAATGACAGATTATTATCTATCTCTCAATACTAAAAACTGTTATATATATATATATATATATATATATATATATATATATATATATATATATATATATATATATATAAAATTGCTCACGTAATAATTTGTAACAGAATGTCCCACAAAATAAATGTCATCTTTCTGCATAAATTAAACAAGCCAGTGAAACAGCTTCTTTGTGACTAAACCAAATTTATGTATTTAGATATTTAATATGTTTGCTTTGCACTCGCTTAATTTCAGTTTCAAGCATGCGCAAAACTATATTAAGCTTTCAGCAATGTTTAGAATTGCTTAAAGTTAACGAAAGTAGATCTCTTTAGCGCCTTGCAGGGAGATCGATATGGTGTTCTTGTAATGACCTTGAACGAGCCATGGTTAGGTTCTTGGCTAATTTCATGGTAAATTTGACTAGGGCGGAAGTGAGTGAATGGTAGTGAGTACAATAGTTGTATCTATATTCAAAGGCAAATGCCATCATTAATAATACAATTAGATAGGTTACTGGAATAGAATATTGTCAATTCACTATTGTTCGAGGCGGTACCAAATTTCATGGATTTCGTGGTTGCTAGACAGCGCGAATTTAAAGACCCAACAATCAACAATTATTCTTTTGGACCGCTTCCCAATCTACGAATTTAAGGACAACTAAAAATGCAATTTTTCGCAAAACCACGAAAACCAACACGAGCGATAATACATGAATGCACAGAAATTTGAATCCACGCAAGTTAAGGACACTAATAGCTAGCGCCCCCCCCCGCCTCCCCCCCCCCCAGTATGACACATGCTATGTATATGATTAGTCCATGTTTATTCGACGCTTTGAACACACAAGCTCATAATAACGATTCGGGGACGTTGGTTTTCAAGCGCATTTCCGAATCTAGATTTAGATTTAAAGAAAGAAAGAAATTCTAAAATGTAATAATGTGAATTCTACATATTTGATTTTTTCGTCAATTTGTTACTTAAAAATGTACATCTTCTAAATCTAGAGCTTGCCTGAAATGGTTGTGGCCAACAACAGACTTGTATTGACGAAGCAATTAGCACGGTGGCCGCTGTGCACCTAAATTAGAAAGACTGTTTGCAAGACCACAGTGTACCTCATCTGGAAATCCTTTACGCATGGCCATCGTGTGTATAATTTACGTATGACTTAAGTAAAGTTATTTGTATGGTAGACCAACAAATAGGTCTCCGCTTTTTTTTTTTTTTCTGCTGTCAGAAAAAATAAAAAGCGGAGACCGACTTGTTGGTCTATTTGTATGGCTGCCTTGTACATAGTTACAGTGATTAATACATTGAATGCTGACATTTTTCTACTTGTACTATGACTGTCTATTGAAAACAAAATTCTGGACTGTTAAAGTAAATTTGAATTTAGCAATTTTTTTTTTCCATTGGGGAAAACCACTGATTCACGGGCTACCCTGTAATTGTTTGCACACGGTATCATAACTATTCTAATCCAAACTGTGAGACGGACACCGATCGCAGTAAGAATATATTGTTAGTGAATGGCAGCCGTGCTTTACGAAATACATGCGAAAGACCAAGATCCTGTTTTTATGGGTATTTGTAGTCTGATAAATCGGCCGCCAAATCTGTAATGGTATTAACGAGTATGTGTTATATTTAGCCGAGTTTACATAATACGAAATATTTTGGACTCTTTCCAAACGTTGGTACACAGAGGCAGTGCGAATAGACACTTCCGTAAGAACAAAGGGCAGGATGAATACGTGGGCGCATGAAATGGATTAGGGTATTTAACAGTTCGGATAACTCGTTACCAGTCAGGTCATACCATGTACCTAATCACAGCCGGGAAGTGATAACAGGGATTTTGAAATCATGAACACAATATTTTGCTTTCCATTAATATTTTGAAATACATGCATATCAAACACGCCAGCACACGATTTTTACTTTTGTTTTGATTTAGTGTCCGAAACAGTTCTTAACTCTTCCCCGTGCGATTTTATTTGCAGATTTTGTCGATTCCGACAATGAATTAAACAAAACAAAATTATAACAATGTTACACTTTACAAGACTTTAGGCTAATCCTCCTCCGAAACAGTCATTGAATAATGAATTAAACTTACCGTACATCTAAGATCTTTTGATTTTATTTAGTTAATTCCATGCAAATTAGCTTTGGGCAATCTCTGTACGTAAACATTTCATTAAGCGTTTCAATTTTCGCTATCTTTTCATCACTCCATAAAATCGTTAGCAAATCGCGCTTTAGCTTAGGCCGTTGCATGTTGATTACTGAACACGCATGAATCCACTGTCTTCCCATCATTTACGTGCATACTCTGTGTATGGAAGTGAACTTCAGGCAAATTTCATTTTGGTGTCCCTTGATTGGTTATACAATTTTCTTTTCTTCAAAATATTTTCTATCCATATGATCGTGACCCAACACTATTGTTAAGTCATCCCTTGACGCACTTCTGAATATTTGTCTCAATTTTTAACGTACGGATTAAATCTTTGCTAAAAGTACAATAGTTCAAAATTAAGCCCTTTGGAGGAATTAGCTGTTTCTCATGTTTGTACGACCAGATAGATACATCTGAAAATGATAAATGCGAATGTTTTGACTTGCAATGGAAAATTTGCATGATATATGTGCCCGAGTTCGAATTGTTTATTAAACTAAAGTTAGGGTGAAAATTTGACGATTTGTATTTATAATAGTCATCTTATTTCACTTTTAAAGGTTTATGAAGGTGCATAAAACAGATTCAAATCTATTTTGTGCTTCATAATGAATATAGAAGAGTAACCCGTTTGGACAGGATCGTTCTAAATTCTTTCCTTTGCCTGTTTATTTTCTCGCAAATTCATTTCTTTCTCGCTAATATCTCACTGAAGAATATGTTTTTCTCGCCTTGAAACAACAGCACCATAAAAAGCTGCATTTGTATTTCCATTTAATTTGTAACTAAATATACATGGCAATTATCCGTGCCTAACTATCCCTGTAAAAGTGTTTTGTGGAAATAATAATTAATCAAATCCATTCATAGAAGAAACTTTGATTTCAGTAAATGCTAGGGTATAGCAAAATACTGATTTACGTTTAAATGACTCTCTCTCTCTCTCTCTCTCTCTCTCTCTCTCTCTCTCTCCTGGTCCCAAAGGGATTATTACAAACACGTT
>JAECUM010062005.1:0-5000 GCA_016617855.1 Megalonaias nervosa | reverse complement strand
AGCTGTATTTGTCTCAAATTAATTTTGAATATTACATGTATATCTATATTTATGATTCTTTTAATCATATGTTTGACACGTATCATGTATGCCAACGTGATGGCCAAATGGTATGTTGTGAAAGATATTCGGGCCAAATCCATTTTTTTTGGAAACGTTTCGGATTTAAAAAACCCAAACAAAAATAACCATACCATCTTTTGCTTATTTACTAACATATACTAATGTTTTCTGTACATATATTCCTTTGTAAGACTGCGAATCATTCTTAAATCTTCAAGACATCAACTGTTTTGTATTTGAATAACTCTAATCCACTAAATATATTCTCGTTTGTTGAGTGTGTTTAATTTTTACTGACCCTTTCCGATAAATATTATGCCCCGATGTTGGTGTCCCTCTCAAAGTTTTCATGCCTATTATATCAAATTTGAAGCTAGTAAATTGTAGGCTTCAGTGTCAGTACTTCCTATTTTCATCAACAAGCTCTCTAACTTTAGCATACTGTCTTTTACAGGGTGTCAGCTATATTGTAAGCATAACCATCCCACTTTAGTTACAGGTTTTAGATGACGACTCATCCAACAATTAACATACACATAGAAATTCAAACCCGCGACCTCCTGCATCCGATATGTACGTGTGTGTGTGTGTGTGTGTGTGTGTGTACCTCTCTCTCGCTCGCTCTCTCTCTCTCTCTCTCTCTCTCTCTCAATATTTATTTGTATCTTTGGTGTAATATTTTTTTCATTTTATTACAGGTAAGTGGTCTGAACCATCCCAAACCAAATTTTGGTGATATTAATAAACTTGACTTCGGTGACCTTGACCCTAAAGGAGAAATGATCATTTCTACCCGTGTTCGAGTTGGCAGAAGTCATGAGGGCTATTCCTTCCCGCCAAGCATAAAGAGTTCTGAGGTAAGTACACAAAGTAATGTTGCAATGTTGTCAGTATTTGTTTATTGTTTGATAAGGCATAGGATCATAAATAGGTAAATAAAAGCGATCACACCCCAGAGATATGTTCTGTATCTTTTCCAGAATTATATACGAGTGATGAATCTTTCATGCTTTTTCGAAGTTTTAGTTCTCCTCCTTAACAGTTCAGTTACAAAACTATATCCTCCACATTGTATCTTATTTTGGAGGTTTTTAAGTTTGAACTCCCAATGGAGTTTCGAACGTAAAAACGTTTAAAAATCGTGTCAAAAAATAATACTGGCGTTACATCAACGTTATCTCTATTATGTATTGTCGGGGACAGTAGATATCAATCTCGCGTGTTGTTCCATAAGGAAATTAAATGATATGCCATCGGCAGCACCCCATGCCCTATTTTTTACCCACCAGTCCAAAACACCTCAGTTTAGTGCTGTAAGAGTTAAGTCAAAACACCTCAGTTTAGTGTAGTTAGAGTTAAGTCAAAACACCTCAGTTTAGTGTTGTAAGAGTTAAGTCAAAACACCTCAGTTTAGTATAGTCAGAGTTGAGTCAAAACACCCCAGTGTAGTGTTGTAAGAGTTAAGTCAAAACATCTCAGTTCAGTGTAGTAAGAGTTAAGACAAAACACCCCAGTTTAGTGTTGTAAGAGTTGAGGCAAAACACCGAAGTTTAGTGCACTAAGAGTTAAGTCAAACACATCAGTTTAGTGTTGTAAGAGTTAAGTATTATTAATTAGCATTATGTTACATAATGTGTTTTCACTAAACAGAAATATGGTGTGTGAACCGTGTTAGACGGATGACACCAATGGCTGTCTGGTGCTTTCACTGTCAACATATGACATGATAGGCAATGAATAAAGTGAATCTTCGTATTGTGATATGTTCATTTAAGTTAAAACTTAGCACTATTCGATAATGTTTAACTTCCAGGGCCGTATTTGATCTCAGAATTGATAAACATGAATATTTGTAGTGACCAGAGAAACTTTTGGCAAAATATTTTGATACGTTTTCTATTACATAGTATTCATACCACTGGCCAGTTTCTGGTCTTAATTGTGCACTTTTACAATAAATAAGAACTATTAGTTTAAGATAATATCCTAACAGTGGCATACAATTCTCAAGTGGTCACTTACATCTTAAAAACTGGATACTCTAACGTAAAAATCAAAAGCTAAGAAATAAATAAAATCAAGACATGAGAAACCTGGAATACTTTAAACTTTTATATTGGCTTTCAAATAATTTTCCCATTGTCTTTTCTAGGATCGTAAGGATATGGAGAAAAAGACAATAGAGGCTTTGAACACATTAGAAGGGGAACTGAAGGGTAAATATTATTCTCTGGAAACGATGTCCAAAGAAGACCAAAAACATCTTATAGATGATCACTTCTTATTCAAGGATGACGACAGGTTCGTTGGGAATTCTAGCATTATCATATCTTTAACGAAACAAAGAAAAAACAAATTCCACATATTTGATTTTCCACTACATCACTAAAGGTAGCCACAGAAAGAACATCATGAATGAGACTCAGAAAAGAATCAGTTGATAATGCTATACTCCATAATTTTTTGGGGGGTGGGTGGGTGGGGAGGCGGTGGACTTCCTTATTTTGTTCACTTTTGACCAGCCCACTGCAAACACTGGTCAGGTGAATAAAGCTTTTGTTTGGAGAGACTCTTTGATATTGTTCAACTATTATCATCTTTATGATCTTGAGTTGCTACTCCTTTCGTCGCCATCTTCATCGCAATAAATTCTAGCCACCTCTAGGTACGGTGTGTCAGTACTGGTATGTTGTGTTTGTAACAACTGTCCATGGATTGCCTTACATCTGCACACAGATTTTGTTGCTTTACTGTCAAATCGCAGTAAGCCTTTTTGCTTTCCTTTTCTTGCAACGGGTCTTCTTAAATTGTAAGGAGGATGTCTTCGCTTTATCTCACACATTTTGCGAGTTTCTGCATTCAAGATGATCCTACCCCTTATCTTCTTGGGAAGGTACGGTATGTCTATCTCCGCTTTTGGGAGTACTGTACCATTGGATGGAGAGAGTTTTCCTGTGTGTATGTGTATATGATGATCGAAACTGTCCAGATGTAAATAGATTTAATAGTGTCGCCACAATTCAATGTCAAGCAGATGCTTCCTTTATCAGTCGAACATTCCACTTTAATTTTTATTTGCGCTATGCTCCATGTAATCTTCCTTTCGAATTTATACGTCTTCATATCCCTTGAAACTTCAGCTTACCTCATTCTTATTTTGATAAACATAAGTTGTCAGGGTTTAACATATTCCCCAACATCACCACCTGACCTGGCGCACAGTCATTACCTTCACTTGTATTGCATCCTGCTTTGTACATCTGTCTGTCTGTCTGTCTGTCTGTCTGTCTCTCTCTCTCTCTCTCTCTCTCTCTCTCTCTCTCTCACACACACACACACACACACACACACACACACACACACACACACACACACTATTGTACACAAGAACATACACTCACCTAAAAACCCAAGATGTTATTAAATTGCCTTGTTGGTTGAAATGCAAGATTGCTTCCCTTGTAAGATAGTTTGAAATTAAAAAAAACAAACAAAACAACAAATCAAAAACAAAGCACGTAACAAAATTATTAGTTTTCTTATTCACCCTGGCTACATATTTTTCCAGCGTTTTATACAAAATTACTATAATTGGTTAAATTAAAAATTTTTGATTCATTCTGTGGACACCTGGAAGTTGGATGTCTTCCGTTCTTAACAGTTTAAAGTGACTGGTTGTCATAATAATTTATAGGTACCCTAATACTGTACAGTGATTAGTTGTTATTACACTTTATAAGTACCATAACAGTTTACAGTGATTGGTAATCATTACAGTAGCCGATAAGTACCCTAACAGTTTACAGTGAATGACTGTCATTAAAATTTATAAGTACCCCAACAGTCTGGGAAAATGTTTTTTGTTGATGTTATTATTATTATTATTATTATTATTATTATTATTATTATCATTATTATTATTATTTCAGATTCCTGAGGGATGCTGGCGGTTACAGTTTTTGGCCAGAGGGCAGAGGTATTTTCCACAATCCCAGCAAGACATTCTTGGTCTGGATCAATGAGGAGGACCATCTCAGGTTCATCTCCATGCAGCAAGGAGGAAACTTGGCCGAGGTTTA
This sequence comes from Megalonaias nervosa, assembly GCA_016617855.1. Classification (NCBI taxonomy): domain Eukaryota; kingdom Metazoa; phylum Mollusca; class Bivalvia; order Unionida; family Unionidae; genus Megalonaias; species Megalonaias nervosa. Next base: position 858 of record JAECUM010062005.1, on the reverse strand, counting down.
CAAGAGATTGGTTAATGTAAGTGACTATAACGGTGACGATGATTTTAACTGATAAATAAGCCAACCTGAGACCATTTTTGATAGTTTTCGAAAAAAGAAAAACTATTCCATCTAGGAATTCAGAAGTCTAGAGGTAGACGATATTATTACTGGTTTACCTCTGTAGCCAGCATATGCCAAGTTCCTCCGTTTTATTGTTGGAATACTGAAATTAAGATAAGTCATGAGGTCAACAGAAAAACGCTAGAAGAGCTGTATTGAAAATGCACGCACCTTTATAAAATGCCTCTGCTTTTGTATCTCACAGATAAGCTTTCCACCTGGACATGACGAGGGGATAATTTTGTTTTAAACAGTGATGACAATTATCGATGATCCCCATTACTCCATTTTATCTTGGTGATAGAAACAAAAATTAAAGTTTAGAATCTCAAATAATAAAAAGATCGAATCATTTGCGCAGGCGTTCTGAAAAGAAGAGAAAATACCATCGTTCATTAACTCTAATAGCGATTATGAAGTACAGGGTCGATTTTACAATATTGGAATCCGAGAAGAACAAAGACTGGGGTGGAGGGTGGGGGTGGTGGTGCTGGAGAGCGGGACGGGGAGCAGGCACTTTACAAAACGTAACAATGATTTTTATTGCAGGCTATCAATCAACTAGAGAAGAAGTTGACTTTTGCCAAGAAGGACGGCTATGGATATCTGACTTTCTGTCCCACAAACCTGGGTACAACTCTCCGAGCCAGTGTTCATATCAAGGTGCCGAAACTTGCAGCCGCCAACCAGCTCAATGACATCTGTGCCAAGTTCAATCTTCAGCCTAGAGGTGAGTGCAATTCTGGGAGAGAGAGA
>JAECUM010062004.1:0-29083 GCA_016617855.1 Megalonaias nervosa | reverse complement strand
AAGTAGCACACCTTGTATGCATAAACACGTGAGGGATGGTGCTTCCTTTCCTCACGATCAATTAATATCCTACCTTGTGGGAATTAACAAGCCACACATGTCCAATGGGCGAAAGCGACTATAATTGAAGATTTGATTGATCAATTGATTGTTTGTTGCTGGCTATTGCATATATCGGCTGTGCATGCCTTTTTGGCGATAACAACCTAAATCCATGCATAAATAAATAAGTTAAGTCTGGCTACCAATCGTTGACGTGTCAACATTTACAAGAATGAGTTTCATCAATGATTTGAAAGACGCATGACATTGGATGGTGGATGCGGAGTATGTTGTAGATAAGGTAGCGGTTTATTGGAGATATCCATCCGGCCTAGACTTCGTGACAAAGCAAGTGACAAATCTAAAAGCAGCCAGGGAGCTTGTCAAAGAAGTGGTGGATTGGTAAGTGAAGATGAGAGGATGGATGACCTTTTAATATTTCAGAGTGGGTAAAATGAAGGAGGCTATTGATTTTATGGTGACAGTAAATTATTGTTTTGCAACACATGAAGGCCTGCGCAGATTGGTCTTACCCACACCTAAGTAGTGCGAAATGCGGATCAGCCAACTTAAACAAGGCTGTGAACCTTGTCAGAAAAGTCATGGAAGAGGAAGTGAAGAACATCAAGGCTACCTGGGCAAAGAGAGGAATAAAAGCGAAAGTAGAAAGAAAAAAGCAGACTTTGACTGTATAAGAATTGGATCAAAGTCCAAGAAATGTTTAAGAGCAGGAGGCATTCAGTCTGGATACCAGAGGAAGAAAAGAATTTCCTCCAAAAACTAAGAACATGGTGGAAAAACTGGAAGAAATATAAAAAGAATCCAACGCCTTTTTTGGGGCCACTCCTATGCCTCGAAAATATATATTCTACTCGTGCAAGAAATTGTCTTTCTGTTGTAGAAATATTGGTTTCTTTATGTATGTTTTCTTTTGTCCCCATAAACACTTGCGTCGCTATAAAACCCTTTTGTCCCTACAAATCCTTTTGTCCCTATAAACCCTTTTGTCCCTATAAACCCCATGACGTCCCCCATGTTAAATTTCCTATTCTCCCTATATTTTCATGGTACTTTTCATTGTCCTTCAAGTGGCGCACATAATTATTCATATGCAATATAGTATATCCGTTTTGACATCAGAGTTTGCAAACCACAGTATATATGGTGCTATTCTACTGTCGGTATCAGATGATCAGACAATCAGTAGTAGACGATATGTTTAATTATACGGCGGAGTCTGGTTCTACCTAAATTGCACTCAATCAAATATCTGAAAGAACAAATAGACATTGCACCTGTTTATAAACTGGGATCTTTACATGCAATTGGACCTCGCTTAAGAAAAACCCTCATCAATCAGTATATACGATACATTTTTTAGCCCTAAGGACAGATTTTCCTAACATTTGCCAACCAAACTGGATGATCTAGGCAAAGTTGTATGATACAGTCGTATACATTGTCAGGACACATAAATAATGCATCTGTCAGTTTAGAATTTCTTGGGGGGGGGGGGGCAGGTTTAGAAACACTTGTGCTGACAATTACAGTATTATAAGTATTATTGATGTTTTTGCTTTTGCAGATGGCCTGTGGAATACAGATAATATTCGCAGTAACACATGTAACAACCTGCTGGTTCCAACTGAAACCAGTGCTCGGAGATAATATTAAATGGACGATTGCTGCAATAATTCAATTAGTAATATTGGGAATGTACTGTGTAGCAGTGAGCTTCTCGATGCACTGTACCAGTAGATCGGAAAGGAAATCAGTAAGATTATAAAGGATTTTTTCACCTGTTTTTCAGTTTGTCTGATGGAAGAGGTCCCTGTATGCATGCTTGTATATATATATATATATATATATATATATATATATATATATATATATATATATATATATATATATATATATATATATATATGTATGTATGTATGTATGTATGTATCTATGTGTGTGCATGTATGTATGTATTATTGTATGCACGTATTTATGTATATCTGTATGTACCATTGTATCTATGTATCATTGTATGTATGTATTATTGTATGTACGTATGTATCTATGTATGTATCATTGTATGTATGTATGTATCTATGTATGTATGTATCATTGTATGTATGTATCATTGTATGTATGTATGTATCTATGTATGTATGTATCATTGTATGTATGTATTATTTTATGTATGTATCTATGTATGCATGTATCATTGTAAGTATGTATTATTTTATGTATCATTGTATGGATGGATGGATGGATGCATGCATGCATGCATGCATGCATGCATGAATGGATGGATATCTTTTCAGCCACTTATATGATTAATGGACATTTCCAGCATCCAACACACTCTCAACCTCTCATCATCCCGTTAATTGTAAAATTGTAATTGTACTATAACACATAATTTCAGAGATCTACATGCTAATGTTACATTTCAGACGTTATTTTTTAAAACTAATTTCATTTATGAAACATTTCAATAAATTTCAGTCATTATATCGCCAACTGGGGATTGCTCTTAATTTTGGAATGGTGATAACTTTGTATCAAGATACGATGGTAAGTCAACAAATTCAAACTGCTAGAAACGGAAGACCGCCAGGCTTTGTTTCTTTAAAGGCAATATGCAAAATAAGTTTATAAATATATAATTAATGAAATGGAACATTGTTTCCTTATAAATTTAGTCTGCTCTCGATACCAGATATGAATGTATGTGGCTTAAAAGCACATTTGTAATTTCAAGCATATCGAGAAGCAAATTGTTTGACCCAGTCCTCCTTCATGAAGATGGTTGGATGGAAAAAAGGAAAGCAATATATAGTTTCAAGTGTAATTCATACTGCTGTTTTATAATCATAATTTTGCGTTTCAGCTTTAATTTCTTGTCAAACTTACTTCTTCATGACTATGACTGTTGTAGTTCCATATCGGGATCAACAGAACATTTATCCTCATGGCTGTTAGAATCCCATTTGACCATACGTAGGAATGTGATATATATATATATATATATATATATATATATATATATATATATATATATATATATATAGTATGCATGTTGTATCAATGATATACCGCGAGATGTATACAATTTTCATTAAAAGGAAACGAGGTTTGCCAACGAGTGGTGTATCATTGATACAGCGTACATACTATGCATGTATTTTATTTAAATACACATATTTGCCCTTTCATCGGAGTTAAGACTGACTGTAGGTAACTCTATATAGACCAAGTGAATGAACTCAAATCCCTGCCGAATGTAGTTCTGTCCCTTTGTGGCTATTCACAATTACCTGTACATATTGAGGAGTTGATTGTTTTCTTTTTTAGAGTTTCTATTGTTTTTCACATTGATCAAATCAGTGTAAGAAACGCTTATGATTTAAACACGAAAGATGGTTTTAACAAAGGAAGTAGAGCACTACAAACATATCGTTAGCTTCTTGAACATTGAATGCTCAGTCATTCACGAATAGGCTCCTGGAAATTTATGTGGAATAGAATCTAAGCGAAATGACGAACCAATAAGAGGTATTTAAAATATTTTAATATTTACGTTTGACCTAAGTCATTATTCTGCTTTAATTAACATTACTACCGTCCATAAAATTATCTCTCTCTCTCCTTCGGTTGGTGTGACTTAACTTTTACCATCATTCATAGGTCCAGATACATCGGGTAACGAAAACAAGCGAAAACCCTCTATGCTCGTCTTTTCATGGATTTTCGGTTGTATCTCGCTACGATGGTCCAGAGCACAGGGGCTCCTTACAAATGAAATTATTAGTATCCGTCAATGAATCGAGGGCTGAGGGGTCTAACCTGCAACAATATAACACAAGTAAAGACACGAGTCGGCACCCCCTCGGTAATTCCAACCCTGCTAGTTTATCCTAATTTCGTCTGCTAATTTCCATCTTAAGCCAGTCGTAATTAAGAATAGTTCAATTTTCAAAATAGCACGATACACTTCGTTCAGTTCGTGACATATTGGAGAAAATGCAACAATTGTTCGCCAATTTTGACGTCTGTACATATACGAGGAAGGAAGTGCCGTTTACATTCGGATAGTCTTGGATTTTCACCATTGACCGAAAGAGGTTTAGATTAGGGGTTGTTTGGGTCTTACCTTTATAGATTCGTTCGTCCGTCGAGTCGACGAGGACCACTCTAGTCATCCGAGGGTTGTAGGGACTGGTTCTGTTCTGTGTGTGCGCAGGTGGCTGATAAGGCCAATCCTTGCACGGAAGGTTCGTTTGCATGATAGGTGAATGACAAGTGTGACTTGCGCGGTAACTTTGTTTTAAGTGAGGAAGAGTTGCGCAGTTCGTCGACCTCACTCTCTCGCCCAAAACCATCTGAGTTCAGCAGCATGACAAAGTCGAGACGGCCGGAGATTGAGTTGGGTGCAGTGGATGACCAGGACGTCCTATGTGTCTCGTCATGCTCTTAGCGCTCCACGGCGCATTGCTGGGAATCGCCTTTCTGCCCGTTGACCAGCTGCTGGTTCCTCCGCGCAGGCTGCCGAATCCAGTCTTCACATGCTAGGTAGACAAAACCTAACTCACCGAGGGTTTAAGACCCGTCGGCTACCCTCAGCCTGGTTTAGCCGGCCAGTCGAGGCCGTTTTCCGGGATGTGGCCGCTGCACATGCTACAGCTGCTTGGAGCCACAGGTGAGAGCTGAGTGCCAAGTGGGGACCAAAGGTGGGCGAGCTACCCCCGAGGAAGTACGACTGCTTCCCCCAACCAGAGGTGCTACCCCTCCCTGGACACTCCATACACCCCAAACAGACCTGAAAGTGCTGTCACTTGATACTGCATTACATTGCTTGAAATTACTAACATATTTTTTTTTTAAATACGAATAAATAGCACTTTTGTTCTGTTTGCTGTATATTTGTCATCTTATATAATTATTTCTGCATACCTTGATTTCTGTCTTAGGAATCCGGATTGACTTTGTTACAGATGACAGTTAATTACTAAGTCGACAGGTCTCTCTCTCTCTCTCTCTCTCTCTCTCTCTCTCTCTCTCTCTATATATATATATATATATATATATATATATATATATATATATATATACTTTTTTCAGCTAAAAAGCACAAGTGTGTATAGTTCTAGTTTGAATTTTAAAATGTTTTGATTTATTCATTCGTAATAGCAAATTCAACACATTATTTGCTCTATCATCTTCAAAAATGAAAGCTATGTACCTAGTATAATACCATTTGGTACAGTATTTTATTCTAACTCAAGTGTATAGGCTATTGTAGAGGCCCAAAATTCCATGCTGGATGGTGAGAACTTATATTGTACATAAGGTTGCTTGATTGCTCAGATGACTATATAATAACCTCTTAATATTATTTTATTGGAGTCATTGGCGTGGATTCCTATGCATCTTTTTCCAAAATGCACTTGTACAAAAAAAACCCCATAAGATTCTTATCTCTTTGGAATGGCCTTTATATTTTGATAGCAACAATCCAACTGGTGAACTCAGTCTCATCTGCGCTGGTGGCAAACCGGATTAGATTAGTGCCTTATCGTTAACGTCCGGTTGAACTTCCGTAAGTGTCAATTGGCATTGCATAAACAATTAAAAGTACTTTAATGTAAAACCAATAAACGCTTTTGCAGTCGGTGAACGCTAAGTGTACGCAACGCTTTAACAACAAGATGTCCCCATATGGGCATGTCCAACCTAGTTTGCAACGGCAGCGTAACAGTGAGCGTTGACGACGAGCTCTAGTGCTCTGGGTTAAATAATCAACCACTTCACGTGGCGGTGCAAGTCCATTCAAATCAAAATGCAAAGGATGCTTGGTTGTAACCATGTATGCGACCCAGTGCGTTGCAGGTCTTATTGTTGAATCCAGGTTAACGATTCCAGTTTCCCTTGTGCTGTGAATCATGGCGGAAATTCATGGTTCCAAGTGCGTCCCGCATAACGACACATCGGAAATATTTGAGTCATTTTGTCATCGCGAGTAAATTAAAATTGGTCAATGGTCGTGTCAACGGCGAAGCCAAAACCGTAAACCACTTCCGCTTGGGAGCCATATAGATAATCGAAGACATCTTTTCTACGCCCTCGAGACGCAATGCTTCCACAAACCTCGTTTATCAAGGCCATCATGGAAACAGTTCCGGCGGTCCCAACGCAGCTGCTATTAAAATCACAGGAGCCACAATTGCTAACAACGATGGAATGGCTGCGAGGAATCTAAATAATGTACCTTCATGTTTCGTCGCGGTGCCAGTAGCTTCTGACAAAGTAATGGTTAACCCGTAGTATTGCCATTTAACTGCTTCAAACTGTTATGCCCACGTTGGTGTTAACATCCGTGGGGTGGTTAGGGATCACTTGTCCCTGGAAAATTTGAAATCAACTCTGGTTTACTTTTCCATTGCGGCTGAGATCTTATTGAATTGAGCTTGGCTCAAAGTGACATGTTATGCAGATGTGACATTTTATTTAAAGCTTAAAGCGTTAAAGGTTCAATTACGAATCTGAGAAAAATCTATCAACTTTACACTGGTGTGTCAATTTTACAACAGTCTTATTCGTCATTACTAGCTTGTCCTACATACGCTTGGAAGCACGTCTGCCACGGACTTCTTAACCAGGTCTAGATAGTCGAGGTTAAGGTAATAAATCGCGCGCACCACAGTAAAGTCTTGTTGGGAAATCTGCAAACCTGTGTCAATGCTTTGGTCTCTGACTAGGTATTTTAACAGCCAATGGCGACTTTATTGTTTCTAAGGTCGAGCAAAATATCTTCGGTGAGTTCTTGATGACAGTTTAACTCAGGGAAAGCTTTGTCACTGTCAATAGTGAAAATAACAATGTACTTACCGTTTTTGGTGTTTTTATTATGTTTAAGACTTTCGATGCTTAAAACACGTGCAGTGGTACACTAATGCCTTGTTGGTGCTTTCTGCCATGAGAATTCTCATCAAACAGTACCTTGCGTTGAGTTGAGTCTGTAGTCATCGCGAGGAATGAAACCGCGGAGGTTCCTCCAGACCCGATAAGTGCTGTCAATCATTCGACTATACCTACTAAGGGACTCAGTGATGGCATCCAACTTTACCATCAGCATGGGCAGTAGCACCGAGCCAAACTGCATCATTATTGGTGCGGAGCTTACAATTTAGCATGACTGGTGTTCGTTCCACGGACAATAACGTTAGGAATGTCTCTGCAGAATCGAAATATGTGTGAGAGTGGAATCATGTAGGAAAACCCAAAATGATCGCTAATCTGTATCTTCGCGTTACTAAGACAAGGTTTAATGTTGGGTTAGGTCAGCTGTTACCAACAGGTTCGGCCGGTCTACTAGTTGGTTGTGGGTCAAATAATGCAGCCTGCGTAAGCAGACTAAAGATATACGGGCTATGATCTGCATGGTTGTCTGTGTTTTTGAAACAATATCATAACGGGCCAGAGGTTCATGCATAATCGTCACTGTACCTGGCAAGTCCAAGAATTGTTGTAGCAGTATCAGCTTTATCCAAGCAGGCTTCAAGTTCTGTTCCATCCATGAGACCACGTGCGCTTTTAAACAATGTCACAATGCCATTGTTAAAATATCCAACTTTGTCGTGGGTGCCAAATGCAGCATTGTTGTATCTGTGTACAAGGTTTCCTTGGACTTTCAAGAATACTTCACACAGAAGAAAATACTGGGATGTGTCCTGAGTGAAAAGTTCTATTCGTCCTTCCTGGTCCTGCATCTTAACATCATATGTGTAGGATTATTAATCTTGATCTCGTCTATCTCGCAATAAAGGCGCGTCCATGTCAAACGCTGGATTGGTTACGTCTTTGAGATGAGACATAGTTTCCTATTTTGAAAATTAGGTTTAGTCTAAAACCTTTTGCGAGACAACCGTAATCCATTCCCCATTACCATATTTGCAATCGTCAAATCGGCTAAATTGATGAGCGGCTTCATTGATTATTGTACTGACCGGGGCTGGCATTGTTGCCGTTCATGGTAGTGTACCCGCTTTTTGGTGGTTGTCAAGTGTGAATAATCGTTGTAGTCGATCTCGAATTGATTAAACCACTCGCAATCGCAGGTTCTTCAACTGATCAGCAGCAATGGTTTTACTGCTATCAATTACTCTCATTGCAAAGTGTGTAGCGATTGCTATAGCACGCGAAGATAAGGCCACAAGCACACTTGGTGCACCTGTGAACAATACATGGACAACACCATTGACACCAGTTTCGTAATACGCAACGTAAACGGGTTTTCTCGAGTCGACAACACCGCCCTGTTTAATAGGTCTACGCACGATTGTCATTTTATTAAATATCAACTTGATCTCTAATTTACAGCTGGTGACAGAAAGACTTTTATGATATTCTGATTTCGTCGATGAGTTTTATAATCATCGATGTGACGTTTACGATTGTGTTTGCAGCTATACGCTTCATCTCAGGAACGATTCACGTAACTCGTCATCGGTATTATGTACATCATCAATGTTTTGAATGTGTTCTTGCATTAAAACTGAAACATCCTCACATCCATGATGTTACTTTTTAGTAACTGTTTACAAAAGTGAAACAACTTCATTCAGTGTCGGTATGTACTGGGAGAGGTAAAAGGAGCATTGTGTCATGCTACTGACCAATATGGTCCTTTGATGTATTTACAATCTCGGAATTGGACTGATACTTCGAGGCAGCCAACATATTACCATTTAGTAGAGTATTTGTATGAGAGTAATTCACACTGATACGGAACTACCTCCAGGAACCGTGCGTGAACGTATGCCTAAGTAATGATTCCAACTGGAAATATCCAACGTTTGGTGTCAAGCGCTGACAAACTTACTTTAGTGCAACGATACACACTCATACGATGTTTCTTTGACCGGATCCGATTTGCTGTGTGTACAAATTCTAATCGCTCGCAAAAATAATCCACATACATATCTTGCCGAAGATGTTTTGCACAATGATGTATGAGACACCTTTTGCCTTTTTTATGTTAAAACTTGCAGTTCCAGCCGTGGAGCCACAGGCTTCCACCATATTCGAGTACATTTCTGGGCGGGCTCCCGCCTATGCCTCGATGGGTTTGTCCGAGCTTTCATCTTTCCACTTAACAACAACATTTTTTGTTTGTAACTATACAGTGGATGAGTTTTGGGATACTCTCTGGTGTCAAATTTGTTTACCAGTGATGCCTCACCCATGTACAAGTACCAAGCATATATGCCTCAACAACTAATCGGTTTCTGTGTGCATGTATCTTGACATTGCCGCCTGCAGCACATTTGATCGTGTCATACAAAAACATGAGCAGAACTGATGCGTCAACAAAGATAGGATGTGTCAGGTTTAGCTTCTAGTTTTTGCTCTATACGGCTTTGAGTCCACCATCTCAGATCTTTCAAGATTAGAATGCTGGTTCAGCAATAAGCCTTCGAATCTTGTCTCGTTCAATATTTCAGACAGGATCTGCACGAATACTTTTCCGAAGATTCTCCATAATCTTGCCAAACACAGCGTTGTTCATAAGTTTGAAGAAACCCTTCTCAGACATGTTCGTAGTCTTTGTGCCCAGAGAGGTATTCATCCAAATGTATGTGGCCACCCATGCGCTTTGATGAAACATGAGTACCTTGTGTGTCCTGACACATGCATACTTATTTGCCGATGTAATTGAACATTACGTATGTGACCGACAAAGTTGCTTTTTGTTATCAGGTTTGGTACTAGCTAAGTACTTCCTGTATGCTTGAGTCCGGAATCGTTAACTAGCGTGCCCACAAACGAGGACAACCATTCGCGGGGCACCGACATCATTTCCAGTGCTAGCGGATAATCATAGTAGCTGCTGTGTAGCTTTTCTGGATACTCAACTTCATAAAAGTATCCGATATAACTATTACTGCTGTACTTCTCAGTGAGAAGCGAAGCTTCAACGTGATTGACCTACTGAAACCCGCCAACAAGCGTTGGCTGCATCATTGCCCAGCAATAAAGATATAAGGCGTCAAGATACATGATATAACAGTTTGGGAAATTGGGTTTTAACCAACTATGTCTGGGATGTAGAAGCGCGCGTAGCGGTGATATATATGGAAATACTGCCACGAATATCACATTCGATAAAAATGTGCTGATCTATGTCCGACTCAGAACTGGTTTTTGACAGCAGCTCATCTCAAGCCATTTCCAGCGGCGAAAAGTAGTACGCGGTATCGAGCTTGTACACAAGCATGGCTGTATCACAAAATGTCTTAAACACATCCGTGAGCAAGGGAACATCTAGTTCTATTTTTACATACAGATCTTGATAGTATCAAAGGTTTTGACAGCCAGACGTGGAATTCAAATTAAAAACTGAAACGTGTCAATGAAATACAACTGACCAAGCCTAAATGTCAATTATTTTACCACGTTCTTGGGGATAACACTTATTGGCGCCTTTGTTGTTACTGTGACTCACCGCACTATTAAGGGGCCATCACACCCACATATATTATGAAGGGAATTCTGTTTTATTTCGGTAAATTCGCAAGTGTATCTTGCATGCATTGTGTGCGGCCACTCTATGGATACCGGTAATTGGACACTGGTCACGCGCTTTGGTATCAGTGGCTGTGGAAACCTGTTAACGTTATTCATACTTATGACCGTGGTTGAGGAGAACTATTGCTTGATGCATTTGCCGTAACCTCAACCGATCAAAAGAAACACCCCAGCTGAGTCCAGGCGACGATACAACAATACTGATTCAGTTTACCCGTCGCATCTAACTACAGTATAACAAAACCTACATGGGACTTATTAACTGATTTGGGTTGACTGAACGTTGTTACAAAGAGGAAGATATAAATATTTGAAGTCTGCGTAGATGATATACGGTACTTTCATTTTTTGTTGCAATGCTGTAAATTTCCGAATATTTTTTTACCAGATTCTGGGTTGATAGTGCTCTGCTGTGTTTCACTGATTATACCGCAGTAAAACGCACACTTATCAAACAGCTTTTGGGTGCTAAATACATGCATGCATTATCTGCATGGATATATCTTTCCTCCTCCTAACTATGACGGTATATTAATTGCTGAAAATTTATGATCCACACATAATGGTATAACAACTGTGACCGGTTCAACAATAACCAACCAATATTTAACTGTCTGCCTGTATTGATTGCCGAATAGGATGCAGGCCTTTATTCCAAATAAAATATTAACAGCTATGCTATTTTAAGTCGTTCAAACTTACTGATGTCACCGACTTGTACGTGGAATTCTAAGTTGCCAAATTTATGTTCATCCAGATGTGATTTATATTTTCGAGGTTGGTCTGTATTATCGATTTCTTGATACAATGCAGAGCTCCAGTTCAAACATATTGTCATTTGTTTATATTTACCAAAGCATGCCACAAGATGGCGTCGAAACATTGTGCGACTTGCGAATCGGGCTTAATGGTGAAATATGCTGCTGAACTTCCGCGCATCTGTCTACAGTCCATCCTGATCTTGATTATGTGAAATTTTCCAACGTCTCGAGAATCCTTGCAAAAGCTATTTCTATCTCATCATTAAGGATCTCAGGCTCTTTACTGTAAAGGAATGCACGAACACCGCTTTCAACCCATGGATTTTTTTTAAAATTTTAGATGTATCATTAAATGGCATAATCAGATACACGTGGTAAATAATTTCCATCTTAACCGCGGTTGTACTTGTGCTCTTTAATGTTGATGTTTCCTGGATGCATGGTTGAAAGAAGTTGTACAGGGTCTTTACTTGGCTCGTGTTCGACTGAAAAAATTGCTGGATAATCTTGTAAATCACCACGCTGTTCATGTAGCTCAAATTCGGGTATTGTAATTGTCATGCTTGTGCGGCAGCTTCGTTAGTAATGGCAAGTGCAATATACAACTACATTCTGGTTCATCATCAACTACCTATTTCAGTCCGCTTGGCTCGTGTGGGAATATTGTACTGTGATTTTGCGAAGTTGCTTTACAGTTAACCACGGATCCACTGGGGAAAGTCCGAACGTTAGAAGTATGTCATATTATGACTCTGTGGTCTTAAAATAAGTAATAGAAAAGAATGAGAAGCAACAAACTTTGAAAAATGCAACAAATAATTTATTTCACTAGAGTACAAAATAAAAGTATAAGAAAGAAACTTGCGGTTTTGCGAGTTAAATCTCAAATAATCATAGAATTACAAACACAAGTCCTAATGATTTAAGTTCTGGATAAACTTTAGTTGAAATCCAAATTAAATCTAACGCTGAAAGTCGTGATGGATCTGTTGTGGCCCGTTTATTTGTGATGTACCAACAGTCTTGTTTTGGATCACAATAATACAATCCACGAATATATTCTTACTTGAAATTTCACTATTATTCAAGTCTCTATTTCCAAGAATGTAAGTTTTGAAAAGCACTTTGTATTTCCAGAAGAATCAGTTGGATCACAGTTGGCATGCTTATATATAACATAAACCATTTTCTAACTGAGACATTTTGTTTTATTGTATTGACCAGGGTTAGAAACTGCAATCGCTTCAATCCGGTCCATTATTTCATTGACGTCATTGTCTAGTTTCACTGGTCCGGGTCAGCTCAAATGATCCATATCTAAATACTAACCTAATTCTGCTTTTAGCTTTCAAGAATTTTAAACGTTTAGAATTGTTTTGTAGATCTCAGCTTTGAAATTCTGGAATGTGGTTTATAAAATCTTGCCCATTGGGATGTCATATTAATACTAGAGGTATTTTAATAATTGTGGCCTTCATTATCAATGTTGGCGCCCTTAGTGTCTTGGTCGCTAGATTCACGAACTGACTAGGATACTGTTAACTGTTTGAGGTTTTCTTACGCAATATCAAATACTGACCTGTAATGCTTTTTGTTATATTGAGTACCATATTTTTACTTCATTGTTCCTAAAATATTTTTTTCTAAGTCAGTTAATATATCAAGATGTTCCAGAGATGTATTTGAAATCGCATACATCTTTCGTGCATCTTTCGTGCATCTTTGACATAGCGATATGACGCATTTAAGCGAAATAGTGATTAAATTTTTTCTGTAACGTTAGAATCACTATTGTAGTATGATGATAGCATTAGATTCACTCATAATACAACCTTCAAAATACTACATGCATAAATCTGTGAACTTTGTGCCATTATATATACCACAATCTCTGTTTAATATAAGGGAAACATCACCACTCAGGTTGTGCTTGTGTATCGATTATTTTGATATTATAGGCACGCCACCAATTACTAAGCTCTTACACATGAAGTTCTTACCATCAAGCTAATATGTGTAGTCCATATCAATTACAGAGGTTTGAACACACCGACAGATGAGCCTCTAGTGTTAACGACATGCTAGAAGAACCAGATGTTTCTCATGCCCAGCACGTCTAAAAGGTTTAAACGTGCATTTTGCTTTTAATTTACATCAGCCTTGCATCATTTGATTAACCAACATGTTTCAGGTATAACCAACTCGAGCATCTTCGTCTCCTCAATTATTAATAAAAATATTATTTTCCGCGAGTTGAAATCAAACCAGTAATAATCTGATCATCTGTTAACACTGTAACCAACTCAGCCACTGCGCATGCTTAACTAGTAGACGAAAAACCTCATACTTGAAGTTAAGAGGCTGATAGTTATATATATATATATATATATATATATATATATATATATATATATATATATATATATATATATATATGAAAGCTAAGCCATTTTGAATTACTATTCTGTGGCTTATTATATAGATATGGGTAGAAGATCTCTTGAAAAGGTAAATATGCATAGTCTTGGAATAATGAATTTAGGTCTTAAATATTTTTGTGAGCACTTTCAACAGTCCGTAATTTTAGTAGCTTTCATATTGAGGAATATCGATTGAGGTCTCTCTTGTAGGAGGACAACACATGTATAATTTTGCACTGTGAATCGGCACGCTCGAATTATGCATTTCTCGATTAGGTCTCACTGGACAGTTTATCTGGTGAATTTTCATCCGACAATGACCTATTGTAGAAAAATGAGAATAATTTTACACTGAAGATACAAATAAAAACAAACTAATGATTTTTGTAAAAAGCCTGCATGTGAGATTTTGACTTGTGGCAGTCATGTTAATTCCTTATACAACTGGTGACTTTTATACTGAACCAACACTGCCACCAACCCCTCTTTTTACATTCAATTTTGACAGCAAAGAGCTATTTTGACTATTTTCCTGTCACAAGGCGGCTGAAAGAATCAGTATGTGCCTTATGCATAAATAAAGTTCACTAGTACTATAACAAATTAACATACTATTCATCACCCCTCAACCATCTCGATTTTTAGATATTTACCTCTGTAGCAGACATACATAAATACGTAAGCCAAGTCGGTTGTTCATTTGCAGTCCAAGTTACGCATTTGATCTCCAGTGCTAGTGTAACTGTGACAGGCAGTCACCAAACAAGCCAACCCATTTTTAAAGCTTAACTCAAAGTAAATCTAAACCACATTACAGATTTAGCTTCTGTGTGAATGTATAACTGCTAGGCTTATGATAATTAGGTTCATGCATTCTACCTTAAAAATTAGGGAGGTGTCAAAATACGAAACTATCCAGTGAGACCTTAAATCTGTTCTTCCTTTGAGCAAAAACAGCAAAGAATTTATATAAGAACCAGTTGCTATACTATGAAAATAACACAGAAAGCTAACTATTGTACACAAATATTGTTCGATGTTACAAATAAAGACTATAATAATAATAATAATTATTATTATTATTATTATTATTATTATTATTCTCAAACGTTTGAGGTCTTCCAAAATTACCGTTTTCTACCGGAGAAGATCGACAAGACATATGAGGGTGAGGGTGTTTTGTCTTCCAGGAATCCCTTTTCAGACCTTTCTGTTCAACTGCAGAGACTGGTAAATTAATTTGTTAAATGTTGAGTTCTATTTCTGTACTATTCCATTCATGTGAACAGTTACCTGTAATATGTCTTGCACATTGTTCGACAGGATAGATAGAGAGTTGGCTACACCAGGAGAGGGGGGGGGAGAGATGGACATAAAGCGCTTACCCTTTTTGAGCGATCAAATGCAGAGGTTTCTATTTAATCGTCATATGTTTGATCTTTTATTCTTTAAAACCTCGTATAATTTGCTTTTGTAAAATTCTTTCTCGGTTTTGACCAACTGAAACTGTACCCCCAATAAACATAGAACTGATTTCCTTTAGTGTCTCTACATACATAATGCTTGGACAATTATAGTGTAAAAGATTCTTGTCATTAAGGGTAGAAATTGCAAGGTATTAAATAACAAACGTTATTTAGGACTATTGCCCATATATATATGGATGGAGAGAGAGAGAGAGAGAGAGAGAGAGAGAGAGAGAAAGGCAAGAAAAAGAGCTATATTTGACTCCTTAGACATACACAACAGATGAATGATAAACATTTCATGGCAATCATAAATATAAATTCATTGGTATCTTATTCCATCTCCACTAGTGCATAACCCTAAGTATCAAGAGTTAGAAACCTCACATTTTGTTTCGATGGCAGTTTCAGTATACACATAAGGTTTATTTTAGTAGTAAATGTATTATCTCTGATCTTATTGTTAGGCAGGCTTTAATCAAAAGAAAAATGTACTGTAAAATGAGAATTGCAAAGAACAAGACTAAGTGATATGATTATAACAAGAAACAGAGTGGTTCTGTTCAAATTTTTAATAAATGTCCAAATAAATATGCAGCCTAAAATGAATGAGTGTCTAAGAGAGGGAATTAATATTGCTCTCTGGTTGCTGAGAGGACACAATCCGCTGGTGGTTAGTAGATCACTGTCTGTTGGATTGTAGATAACTGGGATCTGATATTAGATAACATGGCTCGGGATGGTAGATAATTGGCTGTTGGTTGTAGAAAACTGATTGGTGAATAGTAAATAACTGGCTGTTGATAGTAGATAATTGGCTGAATTACGATATATAATTGGGTGCTCGATAATAGACAGCTGGGTGGTGAATAGTAGATGTCTGGGTATTGATATGTAACGATTTGAGAATGATATTTTGTGTTTGAAATTAGAGAGTAGAGGAGGGATGGGGATCTTAAAGAATGAGGTAAAGATTTTAACTTATAAGGGAGATCATATGGTGGTAGGGTTAGATAAAAATTGGTTTTCTTATGAAGCAAAACAAAATAATGGCGTTCCATTTAGAATGAAGACAAAACTACCATTTTCCTGGTTAAAAATATCTAGCCAATTAAATGTCCCTCCAAAATAGAACCAACACCTTTGAAACATACAGATTGGGGCTAGACTGACTTCCTGCCTCAATAGAATTAACATGTTACTGACAGACTCCTCATGTGAAAAATATTACTCAATATGGCATATCAGTTCGACAGCATACCATCACCTCATGCTATACTACCTCAGAACATACATTTCAAAATTGGTGGCCTAATGTTAATTTTCCGATTGGGTCTGCAATCTTTTAATCCTCTTAAGCATGGGATCCCATTTGGGTCTCAAGTGTCACATTATATTAATATCATTAGCAACTTGTTTTGCGTTTAGAAACATTACTAATAACTCATATATGTATCCATCCTGAAATAAGTTATTATCTACTGAGTAAGGTCAAATCCAACAAAATTTTATTCAGTATCATTCTCTATGGTCTTTGTTAAATCAAGAAACCACTGCACTGCGTCGACATGGGACCGCTCCGGTGGCCTAGGTGGTTAGAGCGTCCTAATCGGATGCGACAGATTGCGGGTACGATCCCCGGCCCAGTCATAACAAAGATTTAATGAAAGTGGTATTAGCAGTTGCCATGCTTGGCGCTCAGCATTAAGAAGTTAGTGTTAAGACTGGCCTGCCTGTTGTCAGGATAATCTGATTGGGTGGGACATGATGCTACATGTCTGCATGCCGCAGACATGATGTCCCAGCGCTAGACATCATTGTAAACTGCCAATCTGCAGATATCTAGCATATGACTGAAAGATTGTTAAAGCTATGTTAAAAATCCAAGCCACACACACAAACATACACACATACGCACACACACAGACACACAAATGCATGCGTCGACATGAAAACAAGTTAGCACTTTTTAAAACATTCCAGGTAAAATCTAATTACCTAATTATCAGAATCATATCAATATCAACTTGCATCAATCATTTGTCAATCACAAGAATCCAAAACATGAATACAATAGACACATATTCAAAGAAAGGTTCCCATAATTTTACTGGTTAACACCTGAGTGCAGTTTTAACCTCTGCGAAGTCGTCATTGCAAGTTAAATGCATACATACATACATACATACATACATACATACATACATAAGCATGGTGTTTGCAAAGAGAATTTGTTGTCATAGTACTGCCTCTTTAAACTGCATTTTTTTCGTATCAGGAAACGGTATGGTCTCCTATTAAAACATTGTCAGAAAATATAAAAGCAAGCTGTCTGAGAGTTTTGAAAGGTCACAAGGTCCATTATCTTTTCGAAGGTCAAGGACATATTGCAGATTGTTGTAATTTAGCATGTTCTAAAGTTTCTCAGTTTATCCACTCGTCATTCTGCGTCATAAGACTGATCTCGTCATCTGTTTTTTTTAAAAAAAATTGGATTTTAAGTTAATTTTCCTGTAGCGTATATTTCTATTGATGTTTTCCTCACATTTAAGAAAATAAAATACCACTGGCAGTGTAAAGCTATCTGTTTATGTTGTTTTGTTTGTTTAGTACCAATGTTGTGGAATATGACACTGTATGAACTTGCACTGTACAACAAAATGAAACAGGAACTCCATAAGTACTACTGAAACACTGATGATTCCATCTGCTTGCTGCAATATGAAAAACGTAGACCAGGGAAAATCTGAACAGAAAATTGCAAGTTGTACTACTGATGGATCTAAGACAAATAAAAACAAGGCAACTTTAGAAAGAAAAATGACAGAGCAATTTATATTTACAAGTTTATCTGGTGATAAGTCAATTTTCATGGTGCATCAGCCATTACATTCTAAATCATTATCGATACATATAGTAATTCTAACCGTTTCAATGATTTCAGTCAAGACGGTTCTGTACGGAAGGAGGGGAAATTAAGACTGATATAAGTCGTGGGTCACTATAACATTAGATGCAGACAAGGAGCTTGCATGATATGAATATATTCCTCATATAACAACTTATATACAATAAAACATAATAACAGATTCAACACAAAAATTATAGTATTTAAAATCTATTTCCTGTGGTTTGCTCAATTAAAGATAACAATATTACATATGAATATAGGAATCTTTATCGAATAATAACTCGTATCATTTTCATGTATGTTTTAGTGTTATTAAAACTGTATAAATATCCACTTTCAGTTTAGCATTTTGGAACATGGTGATATATTCGAGAAGTTCTTGTATTTATATATATTCCAGGTAAGAATATGTTGTTAAATATTAAAACTGTTGCTACATTTCTGTACACAAACACACGTACAATTTTGTTGAAGGAAAAGAACCAAAGTTGACTCAGTGCTTACTACGACTTTTACTGCATGCCACTTTCTACTGTATCGTTATTTCTTCCCTTTCAATGGGACATCTCGTTTTGAAAAAAGCTTTGAGTAAAATATTACAAAGAATTTAATTAATTCAAATATTTTAAATAAATCTAATAAAAATGAATATATTTGCACTGAGCAATAATTTGCGTGTGGAAGGAGCAAATGCACCAGGCAAAAAAATCCTCAAAAATCCACCCAACAAATTTTGGTGGAATGTTATGAAGATAGTCATCAATATTGTTATTACAAAAAATACACAAAATAAACCACGTGACATTTACATTGTTAAAAAGTAGATTGAATATCAACTCGAAAAACAACGCAAACAGTTCAAAAGGATAACTATTTAAAAGGCATTTTTTTTTTTACTTCCAGCTCTTGACATATATTATGGTAGTTTTCGTCCTATTGCGACCAGATATGGAATCACCTTTGGTATCTACCGCACATGTTGCCGTGAAACGTAGCAAGCAAAAGAAGGATCAACAATGACCTCCAAATGACCTCGGCACAACAAGAAACGTAAAACGATATGATTATTGAGTAACCTAATTCATACCTTTGAACATGTTTTTAAAGGAAATGTGCGGCAACCTATCCTAACGGTGTGATAATAAAATGATTAGGAATTTCCTGAAATAAAAAGGGATATTTTTCTCATACAAGAAAGTTATAACGTAGAGAATTTCAATATTATACATTTATTTGTATGACTATGCCAATTTATTCCCAGTTTACAGCTAGTTCCCATTATAATTCTATCATACACTTGGTCCCTGGAACTACTTTCAGAGTGAAAAAGGCATAAATATAGTTTGGAAATTTTATTGAACTGAATTAAATTGTTTGATATATTACATTTACCTGTCATAGTATAAATTTGATAAGAGTTTAGTATCTGGACCAATATTAGAGATGTATGTATGTATGTATGTATGTATGTATGTATGTATGTATGTATGTATGTCCGTGAGAGGCATCACGAGAAATAAGACATTAAAGCATATATTATGGACATACATTCATCGAGGTTTCAAATATATCTTGTTTTGCTGGACACTGTCCTCTAGTTTTCGATACATTAAAAATATTTTTTCTCGTCCCATATATAAATATGATGCCTGTGATGTTATGATAGCTTTATAAAAACGTTTAAATTCTCTGTACTTAAGTAATATTAAATACTTGTCGTTTTGTGAAGTCGTCCATAATGTGACTTATGTTACTTGAAATATTAGACTTTTGAACAAAAATCATTGATTTAGAAAAAACTCAGTAAACTAATCACAAACACTTTTTCTTGAAAACCCTTTATAAATTGATAGATTTATGTATTATTGTATTTAAATAGGATATCTGATGCTGCATATGACATGTTTTTATTTTAGAATCTGAACATTAAAGCTTAGAAGGTACGTGTAATATAATAAAAACGCTAGATATATGAGAAATGATATTTGCTAGAAGTCTTCATTCAAGTGTTTTAATTTATATACTTTTATTGTTCTTTGATTTCCTGTCACTATTTCGTGTTTCTTCAGTACATGCATGTTTACTTGTCTGTCTGTCTGTGCATCCGTCCAGCTATGTGTCTATAAACCACACTCTTGTCAAATAAATTATTGGTACTTTAAATGCATTTGTACCAACATGCATATACAGACACCCGCAACAACTCTTTCAAATTAATGTTTCAGATATTAACCCCGATGCATTAGATTTTGTAATGCGAACAGCAATTGCAAAACAATCAGAAATAAACAGTATTTGCTGAAAGTACTTCTTATTGTCTAAGACCTATTGGAGAATTCATCCACTGTGTTAGCACATGATCTAAAATCAAGAATCGTCAAATCAGATGTTACAATGTCCAAACACATTGTTACAGTTAGTTATATATTGTATACACAAAACTTACATAATACTGCACCGATATTTGTAAACGGTAGCTGAGATTCTCTTTTATGAAACATAGAGATGAGATTTTAACTACCGTATATACTCGCGTAAAAGCCCGTTCGCGTATAAGCCGACCACCCCAACTGAACAGGTATAAACACTAAATAGTGCATGACCCGCGTATAAGCCGACCCACAACTCCGAGACATCACACTTCAGACCCAGTTAATGTTTGTTTATGCATTATTGCACTGGACATTTTATATCAGTGCACTAGTAATTACGTTTTTATTTTGCCCTGAAATTGTAAATAAATAACTCATTAAAATTTGATCCCAGTATGACAATACAACGAACAAATATACGGTTTTATTCAACGCTCGCAATTAGGCTACTGAACGTATTTACATAATAGCGACACCGCATGTAAATTGTAGGTTTGAACACGCGCTGAATGAAGTACATTCCGCTGAATGAAGTACATCCCTTGGAGTCGAATCATGGGCACCACTGTACTAAACGTTAATATCCCCAAAATACAATAATGAAGCTTCAAAAATAATCCTTTGAAAATTATGCTAATACCGTAAAAGCTGAGTTGTAGTTTGCTTTGATGTAAGCGACCTTACACCAAACCTGTCAACTCTCACGGCGGGAGGAAAAAAACCCTCACGAATTCTTTGGTCATTCCATGCCTACCTCCCGATTTCATAATATCTGCCGATTTTTTCAGAGAACTCCCGATTATTACATTATGTCTTCGATTTTCATTTCTCCTAAAAAAATTAAAGTCCTACATAAATAGATATATCGTATGCAATGCATGGAAGCCATGTCCAGTTGTATCACCTGCGAATACTGTCATGACGAAATAATTAGTTTACTAGAAAGTGTTCGCTTCTTCACAAAATAGAATGTTAAATTTAAACATTATTCAGATAAATTTATGATTTTTGTTCATCAACAACAATACAAAAATCAGAAAATAAGCCAGAACAAAAAAATAAACCACAACAATAAAACTGTCGGCAATTAATTTCAATCCCAGTTATGATCACCGTAAATGCTGTAGCTACATTCCCACCAAAGAAACTTACACGAGTGAACCATCTGGCATTCTTATACTGTATATATGAACTTTAGTTACCATCGTTTAAATAAAAGGAATGAAAATATATACCACGCAGCATATGTGTCCTCAAAAAACTAATTCAGAACACATACGCTTTATAGTGAACAATACTAAATGCCTTACGAATTGACAATAAGGGAATAAGGTCAGGTATAAAACGAGGGGAAAATAGTTGCCACATGTACGCTACCGTGAGGCTGCCTATTTAGGTACCTTTAGTTCAGCAAATTTGGTATCCTTTACATGCCAATCAGTTGCTGGTGCTTGCGTAACGCACGGTAGTGTAGAACGTGGTTTCTTTGAATCATGAAGGAGGGCCAGTCGTTGTCACAAAATAGTTGTATCGATAAGGATTAACTTTTAATTACTCGCGCTGGCTTTCTTGCTTGTTTAAGACTAACCTTTAGCTATTGTGCAGTTTGGTCACAGCTCACCAGAATATGAAAACAGGGCATGTCCTGGGGGAAAATAACTCGCGTCACAGGGAGAAACCGCGCGTCCTTCGCTAATTTCTCCCATATTAGACCAAGAAGATCGATCAATATTTAGTGAAAACAAAGCTTTAAAAATGCCACGTAACCAGTAATATTTTTTTTGGAAATAGGGGGGGGGGGGCATCTGTCTGGTGCCCCTCCCCCCCAAAAAAAGTAACCAGTAATAATAAACAGAATTGAATTGAAAATTTGTTCAGATAATACTGGGATGGTTCCTTGTTCTGTGCATGTATTTTTCATTCAATAAAAAGATTTCTTCAGCTGCCATGGCAACAAAAATAATGAAATGTAAGAAATTGTTCTCTGTTCTTTATATGAATGAATTTAAACTTTTTCATGCCACTAGAAGGAATAATTAAACTTTTATATCATGGTTGAAGTATTATGTGATACTTTCCTATCCTTATATCTATCACAATAAATTATACATTTTCATAGCAACAACAGTACTTTTGCAAACCAACAAATAGGAAAATAGATTGGTGGTTTATTGGATCCGTATGTATTAAAACTTATTGCATCATCTGTTCTTCGAAACACATATTTAATATTTACATCATTACTTTTTTGATACTGCAAGCATTATCCCGTGGCCCTTATATAGAAGGAATATTGTTAGATACTTCACATAAAAATACTGATAACACGGTTGAAACAGTAATATCGTTTAATCTGTAAATTGTTGTTGTTGTTGTTGTATGGTTTAACGCCATTTTTCAGCACACGATAGGCTATACATGGCGGCCTGTATTAATGGTGGAGGAAGAACCCGGGAAAACCCTGGAAAGAACCACCGACCCACGAGAAGCTACTGGCAAGCTTTCTCACATACCCACATTGGCCGAATCCGAGACTCGAACCCACGCAGACAGAGGTGAGATGGAATCTGTAATTTGTTTCATGTTGTTAGAGAAACATTTGACATAAGGAATACCCAATAAAAACAGCAGCAAGAAAATTATTTAGAATGAATTATTAACATAAATGATGGTATACACATAATAATATATTACATATTTAATATGACTGTATTGATATGACAATCAATCTGATTAAATTTGTTACTAAACTTATCAATACCTTATTGCACTGTCTTTCCGAAATTGAATTTCTGCTAATGAACAAAGAATGAGAAAATATTTACAATGTTACACTGCATTAAAATTGGAACATTATAATTACAGTGTTATGTTTCAAAAAACAGCTCATATCGTATCTCAGGGGCCGATGACTTGATTTCGGCAATGGTAAAAGTGCTTACTTTTTCATCTGTTTGGTTTGGGATCAATTGAAATATTTGATATAATTTTATATACTATATATTTTATTTCTTCGTACTTTGGTTTCTTCCACATATACGATTTATTCATCATTATTTTGTCTCGCTCTCTTGTATGCTAGCATGTATTGTTTCTTTGTATGATATATTTCAAAGCAAGGAGTAACACAAGGTGATACATCATTGTCTGTATTTTCATGGTCGCTTGACAATAAACTGCACACATCATCTGATTATAAACAGAATTTTCATTTGTCATTCTGTATTGAAAATGTTGACCCTCCAGCCTCATTAGGACCTCTCCAGATGGTCTGGTTCTTTATCTTTTGACCTCTGCAACAAAGCCAGCAGTTTGAATAATCTAAGTTATTAATTTTCGCTTAAAGACACGCTGGTGCATTTTTACTACATCTAGAGAGGATATTTTATGTAATTTATGAGCATTTAAAACGGTTAAATTGAGTATATGAAATAAATGTTTTCCACCACTGGAGTGTTTTTGAATTAAAACATGATACGATACCATTTAATCTGATCTACACCCTCCATATAGGGTAGAGGGGGGCAAAGCGCCCCATTTAACAACTTTAGGTAATTTATGGCATGATTTACATGATTGTGTTCGCAATTGGACAATTTATTTAAAGAATGCGTTGCGTCCAACATAATGGAATGATGTTTCATTTCAATGAAGAACCTATTTACGAGAAAAATGAAAAATGGTAAAAATTTATAAAGGGGCATTTTGCCCCTATGCTGGGGCAACACGCCCCCTCCGGGGCATTTTGCCCCACAATGCATTCAACATTTGTAAAAGTCTGTAAAACTACAGGAATACAATTGAACTGTAAAATCAAGTATTATTCCTATATGGAAATTTTATATATGGCAAATATGCTAAAACCACATACTGTTACATCATTCAAATTAGCACGACAATGCGGATAAGCAAGCAGCTACAACAATGCTCAAGTCTAAATAGTCCCTAATTTCCATCGTTAATGAAGAAAAAGACAAAGCCCAAAAGTCGTGAATGTTCCTGGTAAATTCTTTATTACTCACACCTAACACAGCAAAATTGCATATTGAGGGTGGTGCCACAGGATTCATGGCACCACCTGGAACATTCTTTGCACTGCGACCAGGAATCTTCTATTAAGGGATCATCACTTCCTCCATATTCAAATTCGCAGTTTCCACAAATGTTGTCTTTATTATGTGTTGTGTCTGCTGACAATGCAAGATCGTACTTAGCAACTGACTTTGGTCGCGAAGCCTTTTCTCCCTTTTCATGGTCCTGTATACAAGTTGTCTTCATAATCTTAGATGGTTTTCTACCTATCTTTTTGTCCCCTCTACGTGTCTGCTTCTTTCTCTTCTGCTTTTCTTTCTGTTTTGAAACTTTGGTTTCATTCCGTTTGCTCCCACTTGCCTGTACAGTTCTATCACATTTGCCTTTTGTATTTGTCATCATCTTTCTTTGCTTTTCAATAAGCATCTTTTTATACGGTGATGATGTTAAGTTCATGGCTGATTCTGCCTTTCGCTTTCTTGTGCGCTGACTGGATATTCTAGGCTTTGGCGAAAGTTTAAGCAATATGTTCACAAATGCTGAATCGTCTGCATTTCTGCATTCGTTATGAGATACCCCCAAGGTAGCACTTTCCGTTCTTCCAGCAAGAATAGCTTCTTCAAACATTTTGCGATTGCCTGTCTCCTCGACGGTGATGGCAGAGTGATGTGTTTGTTGACTATCAGGTGACTGAGTATAAATTATTTTGTCTGTCTCTGGATTACCCGACCCATCCACAGTGGCTGTAGAACTACCAGTTAGCAGAAATTCAACCGTTTTGCTTGGTTCTTTCAATGTTTCTGCGTTGCCAGAAGTGATCATAACGTTACTAAGCGATTGATCATCAACTGACCTATTTCCCTCATTCGATGTTTCTGTATCGCCTGCCCCACCTGCAAAAACTATAGGAGTACCAACTGATTGTTTGTCAGCTGTCTTGTCCTCTTGAACAGATGTTTCTGCATCACCTGACCACTCAAAAATGTCTGTGCAGCCAGTAAACGATAGGTGATCAGCTGTCTTATTTGATTCAATCAGTTTTGATGTCACAGGTAGTGCTTGTTGACACGCATTAGGCCCATCTGATACTGGCTGAGGTTCATCAGTTACCACAGAAGGAGTGAAATCATCATCTGTGAACTTATTTGGATTAAAAGGCCAAAGTCCGCAGGCTTCAAAACCGGTGACAGCTTTCTGTAAACTCGCAGATCGGTTATATGCTGCAGAAAAAATTGCCGCAACTTCAAATGCGCTTATTCGTCTTCCTGGATTGCTTGTCATCCAGTTTCCAGATTCTAAATTGAAAGCACTTTTTAGTGCCTTGAAAAATGTGACATCAAGAGGCTGGAGCCGATGTGTGCAATGGGGAGGAAAGGTCATCAACACAATCCCTTTCTCGCGTGCATAGAGAACAGCTTCCAAAGTTTTATGGCTATGGTGCCCATCAAGAAGAAGAATGTGTGGAGAGTCCTTCGTACATTTCACAAAAGAAGTGAAATGTTCCAGCCATTGCAAGAAAATATGACTGTCTGTCCACCCACTTGGGCTACACAAACCCAGTGCTCCGGCTGGTGCGCCATTCATCAGTGATGGAACCATTCGTTTACGTGGGTAGATAAATGCTGGTGGTGCAAAGGTACCAGCCGCATTCATGGCACATATTACAGTAATAGTTTGACCACGTTCACCGCTTGTAACTTTACCAACTGATCTAACACCTTTGGATGCAATGATGTTTACTGGCTTGTGGACAGTACTAATGCCCGTTTCATCAATGTTCCATATTCTGAGACCATCAGCAAGTGTTGCGTCAAGAGATTCCTTATATACTTGGTAAAATTTAACTACATGTGGCTTGTTAAAGCTCTGCTGATACTGGTTGCCTCTGGAGCTCTAATGGCTAGATTTGGATGCCTTTTCATAAAGCCTTTCAGCCAATCAATACCTGCTGCATTGCCTTGAAATGGATGGTTTTTAATATCCAGATGAACTGCTAAGTCGTATGCCAAACGCCGTACGTCAATAGTGGTAAGTCCAAATAATGCTTTTTCCATGGACTGGATGTGCTCGACTAGAAGTAACTCATAATCAGGCTTGAAAACAGTAGTCTTACTTCCCAGTTTTGACACTCCAGGTTGCGAAACCTTCAAATCTCTATGTCTGCGCAAAGTTTTAGCTGGAATGCCATAATTCCTGGCAGCAGCTTTCAGTGGAGTTCCACAACGAATTGCTTCAAGAGCAGCATTTAGAGCTGGTGTCCCATAATTTCCTCGATCAGTTTTCCTTCTGTAAGTTCGTACCATCTGCAAATAAGTATAGAATAATTTTAGGGATATGAACGGTTAGTTAAAAAGTGTACAACATTTAAACAGTTATGGGGCAACACGCCCCCTGTAAGGGGCGTTTTGCCCCTATCGTACAGCATTGACAATTTAACATTAGGCGGTATTAACAACTGCTGCGAATCATGAAATATTATACATGATGCATCTCTATACTATGATGTTTAAAAACATACGTACCCTGTTTTCTTTAGGTAGTTCCTGTCAAAAATACTGCAAACAAATGGATTGAACACTTTTACAGGAAGATGCCAAAAAAGCAATATTCTTGCATAGAAACCATGCGTGCGGCTGCATCCAACAATGGCTGCCATTCACAAGGCCTGTGTAACCTAGGCAAGCTTGCTGTATAAAGACCGGTCCATTTTCTAGCGTAGGGACGTCAGGACAGCTTGGGGGCGTTTTACCCCATGGAGGCGTTTTGCCCCCCTCTACCCTACTTATCATAAAGACTGACTATATCCAGCCATTCAATAGCAAGGCCAGTCTTCAGGTCGCTTTTGCAAGTTTAAACATTTTGTACTGTCCCTGTTATACCAAGGAGAATTACATGCTTTTTATCATTGTATTTCATGCCTACTAAAGGACCAGTGTGCATCTTGTCGAACTGTCAAGTTTTGTCCTTAAGAGTTTGTGGAAAACCTCTCCTAGTGCTACGTAAGTCCCAATGGCACTTGTTTCCAAAGTCCCATTGCCCTAGGAACAGTCTGGAAGATGAATAAAAACTGTCCATAAACAACGTGTAACCCTGTCCAAAAGAGTTACACATCATGTCCATAGCCACGTCGTATGTGTTGCCATTTTCACTTACACTTATATCACTTTTACCAACATACAATTGAAACTTGAAACAAGATCCATTAGTAGATTCACAGACAATATAAGACTTAAATACCATCCTTTATGGGTTTATCTGGATAATAAACCCTGAATGACAGTTCATCTCCTCATCCAAAGACAGGTACCTATTTGATGCAAAAACACTGCCAAATATTCTGATTATGCTACTGAAGACAACATGAATAATAAATATATGAATAAATAAATTACACATTCATTCCCATTTTATGTCATGTTATTCAACTTGGGAAAATGTTATGACATTGATTGACTGTTCACAGACTTTATATTTCACCCAGATCAACATTCTTATAATTTAATCCAAATACATGTATCAGAGTTATCCAATATTTCAAATGTCTTTAAAATACGAATCGGACTCTGCATACTTTGAGAAGTGTTATAAATTAAAGTTGTTTATATTGCCTCTGGCAAGATAATCTGCATTGTTGCAAAGACGAAAGAGGCTCATGATGATGAGAAATCTATCCGTTGACATGACAAGGGGAAATATATTGTCGACATCACTGGATCTGTGCTCCAGTAGACCTGCATATACAAAACACATGCCAAATTAAGTTCAATATCTCATTCCGTTGAATCAACATATATTTTACATATTTTGGTTAAATGATAAATGAAGTTGTGAAAATGGAGAAAGATATATGTTATTTTCTCTCTTTGTATTACATAAAAATAAGTTTGGTTTTACATATAAAAGATATGCATGTCAAACAAAAATATGCACCTGGACATCTTGCATCATGATATGTCTCATAGCAATAGTCAGGGCTATAAATCCTTTAATTTCCTTTACACTTGTATCACACCAGTGCCAAAACGTGGATCTTGGTTTCAAGAGCTCACGATTCTGTTGGAAGAACTGAATAGCATATCCGAAAAAATAAATATCCAAATATTGGTGTCTGAAAAAGATACACCCAGATACTAATCAAAATATGTCACATAAAACCCGACATAATAATATCACTATATTGACACTGTGATCATTATTTTAAATGAATCAAATATTTTGAACAACACAGTTTCTACCAACATACATGATTTTTGGGGTTTTTAGCATTAACAATTATCTTGTATAGGTCTGTATGCGATTAATTTATTTCAGACGTGGAATTGTATTGTTTCAAATATCTGACTTAGTTCACAAATATACATATATGAGCTACCAACACCACTAGCAACAACATTTGTAAATACTGTTGTTATTGATGAAATGAAACAATCTTCATTTCAACAATATTCATAGGACTGTTTTAAATGTCATATATATATATATATATATATATATATAT
>JAECUM010062003.1:7500-17823 GCA_016617855.1 Megalonaias nervosa | reverse complement strand
TAATCACGTTACTACTACTACTACTACTACTACTACTACTACTCCTACTACTGAGACCTTGGTATGTGTAAATTAATCTACCCCTTTTTCTCACTGGCTAGCATACCAAACTCGCTACCCAGAAAGGTGCGGGTTCGAATCCTGAGTTGATCAGTACTGGTCGGCCGCTGTGTTGTGTCTCACATTACTACAAAAAACCGTTCATATGAGCAGTTGAGGATCTAGTACGGGGTTCGGTAGAGCTCTGTCCACACGTCCCCTCTTTTCACCCCCCCCCCCCCGACGGAAAATAAACAACAAACAGAATAAGTTGACCATTTTCCGCAAAAACAAACCACCCTTCTCAAAATCAAAGACTATTAGAAATAATGACGCATCCACTTCTTTGTGTTCTTATGCCACGAAATACCACTCATACAATCAATAAATCTATCATCCGCCCATCTTTGCCATCGTATGCTTTTTGTTATGAATGCAAATGTATACAATATATTTCTCGGTAACTGCCCTGAATCACCAGTAAATCTCTTTTTGTTATCGAAATGCGACTGGGACACTTCCCTAAACTATAGCAATATCTTATCACAGTATAAACATACAACTCTGGAAACCAAATTTAGGTCAGTACACTTTAGATTACGTGTTTACGATTTTCAGCGTAAACGACTGTAGTATCTCTTTCTGCAGTAGAATATAATTGATGCATTGACGCCTTGAATATTTCAGCTCACTGAGCTGTTAGGTAATAATATGGTCCGTATCAACAAGTCTTGTAGATAATTTGCCATCAACTGTTAGATAATCCGATATAGTTAGTATCAACAACTCATGTTGATAACTGACATGCACTGTGCTTATGAATGTGGGACTTAAAAGTGTGGTTGACCTGTAAAGAAATATGTGTGTGTGTGTGTGTGTGTGTGCGTGTGTGCGTGTGTGTGTGTGTGATTTCGATTTTTAACGTAGCTTTAACAACTTTTCAGTCATATCGCTACGATGTCTGCAGTGTGGCAGTTTATAGTGACGTCTAGCACTGAGAGTAGTTTAGTGGGAAACTATAGCGTCAAGGGGACCTTAATGTTAAAACGGGGTATATCCACTCTAGCCTCAAGGGGAATTTAACATGGAGTGAATGGTATATCCACTATAGCGTCAAGGAGACTTCTATGTTAAATTTAAACGTCAAGGGGAATTTAACATGGGGAAATTTAACATGGGATGTATAGGGATAAAGGGATTGGGCCTGTCTAGCGTCAAGGGATTGGGACTGTCTAGGCTCAATATAAGCGATTTAGCCTCAGTGGAAATCCCAGTCAAAAAGCCTCAAGGGAATTTTAACATGGAAAATATTAGGACTGTATAGCGTCAGAAAATATTGAGCCACTATAGCCTCAATGGAAATCCCAGTCACAAAGGTCGTGGGCCACTATAGCCTCATGGGGAATTTAACATGGGGAAATTTAACATGGAATGAATGGGGAACTGAACATAGCGACAAGAGATTGGGATACCTAGCCTCAGTGGGACTTCTATGTTAAATGTGTGTGGGGGTAGGGGTTATACCCTAGCCTCAAGGGGAATTTAGCATGGGGAATAATGGAACTGTATAGTGTCTATATCTATGCCTATCAAGTCCCGTCCCGCCAAGCGTTATATCCAGTGATATGTCCCGCCCTGCCAGCATTGTTTTATTCGTATAGTTTACCGCTGATCTTAGCCGCCCCGCCAAGCGATATAGCTTTTCTATATAGTATATTGGGTCTTTATAGGGACAATAGGAATGGAACAGATGGGGTGACGTCACGGTACTGGACATTGGCAAAAATGTTGCAAGTGGCTGACCTCAATCGGGCAAAACAGTGACAGCGGGAAAAAAAATCTATAACGCCCGGCGGGGGCGGGACATATAACTTTATAGACATAGATCAAATACCAAACAATCTATAGTGATGAGAGTGCTAATAATTTTTTTTTTATACAAAACAACACACTCATACTAACAAAATCCACGTTATTTACTATCAATACACTGTGGAGAAGATAATTTGTTTTATCTACAAAACACACCATTACATACAATCACCTCAGCAAAATTTGTTTATAGTCACACTACTCCAGTTCACACAAAACAAACACATTGAGCAGGGACAAGGGTTATTTTGTTAAGGGAAAGAAACGAACACACATACAAACGTACGAGCACACACAAACAAAATACACACACAAACAAAAATACAACACACACATACACACAAACGTACGATTGTGCAGGGACAATGGTTTCTGTTAAGATAAAAAGCAATCACACACGTACGTGCACGCACATAAAATACAAAACACACACACACACACACACACACACACACGTACGCGCACACACACACACAAAAACAAACACACATGCACACACTTTTTCTGTTAAAGGATAAGCTTCTTGTTAAGGTAAAGAAACAAACACACAAACACATACAAACGTACCCGCGCGCGCGCGCGCGCACACACACACACACACGCACACACGCGTGCGTGCATACAAAAACACATACACACACTCTTTTTTGCTAAGGGATAAGCTTTTTGTTAAGGGAAAGAAACAAACACACACAAACAAACGCGTGCATACAAAAACACATACATACAAACACACACACACACTTTTTAAGGGATAAGCTTTTTGTTAATATATAGAACAAACACAAACAAATGTACGAGCAAGCATGCAAACACACAAATACACACACAAACAAACGTACGAGCACGCATACAAACACACAAATACACAAACAAATGTACGAGCACGCTTACAAACACACAAATATACACACACAAACAAACGTACGCGCACGCATACAAACACACAAATACACACACAAACGTACGAGCACGCATACAAACACAAATACACACAAACAAACGTACGAGCACGTTTACAAACACACACACACAAACACACAGAAACAAACGTTCGCTACAGGTTGTAGCTATAAATAGATACATGGGTGTTTATCTACGATCGTCACACAAGTTGAAACTATAAATAGTTACTAGGTTTATCCATTTTAGTCTAAACCGATGTAACCTAATGTTCAGGGACATGTTTAGTCTCCGTTAAATTCTGGGACAATTTAGTAATTTTAGCATTACTTTTAGCCACATGCATTTTGGCATTGGTCTTTTCCTTGATTATAGCTATTTATAATGTGTATGTGTGTTTGTATCCGTGCGCGTACGTTTATTGGCGTGTGTATTTGTGTGTTTGTATGCGTGCGCGTAAGTTTGTTTCTGTGTGTTTGTGTGTGTATTTGTGTTTGTAAGCGTGCTCGTATGTTTGTGTGTATTTGCGTTTGTATGCGTGCTCGTACGTTTGTTTGTGTGTGTATTTGTGTGTTTGTATCAGTGCGCGTACGTTTGTTTGTGTGTGTGTATATGTGTTTTTGTAAGCATGCTCGTACGTTTGTTTGTGAGTATTTGTGTGTTTGTATGCGTGCTCGTACGTATGTTTGTGTGTGCATTTGTGTTTGTATGCGTTCGCGTACGTTTGTTTGTGTGTTTGTTTTATATCCTGACAAAAAGCTTATCCCTTAACAAAAAGTGTGTGTGTGTATGTATGTGATTTTGTATGCACGCGTTCGTTTGTGTGTGTGTGTGTGTGTGTGTGCATATGTGCTCGCGTACGTTTGTATGTGTTTGTGTGTTTGTTTCTTTCCCTTAACAAAAGGCTTATCCCTTAACAAAAAAGAGTGTGTATGTATGTGTTTTTGTATGCACGCGTTCGTTTGTGTGTGTGTATGTGTGCTCGCGTAAGTTTGTACGTGTTTGTGTGTTTGTTTCTTTCCCTTAACAAAAAGCTTATCCCTTAATAAAAAGTGTGTGTATGTGTGTTTGTTTGTGTGTGTGTGTGTGCGCGCGCGTACGTTTGTGTGTGTGTGTATTTTATTTGTGTGCAGGTACGTGTGTTTTTTTATCTTAACAAAAAACCATTGTCCCTGCAGAATCGTACGTGTGTGTGTGTGTGTGTGTGTGTGTGTGTGTGTGTGTGTGTGTGTGTTGTATTTCTGTAGGTGCGTATTTTGTTTGTGTGCGCTCGTACGTTTGTATGTGTTTGTGTGTTTGTTTCTTTCCCTTAACAAAACAACCATTGTCCCTGCTCAATATGTTTATTTTGTGTGAATGTGGAGTAGTGTGACAATAACCACTAACTCGTTTGCTGAGGTGTTTGTAGGTAATGGTGTGTTTTGTAGATAAAAAAATTTCCTTCTCCACAATGTATTGATAGTAAATAACGTGGACTTTGTTAGTATGAGTGTGTTGTTTTGTATAAAAATTTATTTTAGATTAGCACTCTCATTACTATGAATTGTTTGGTATTTGATTCTATGTCTGTAAAGTTATATGTCCCGCCACAGCCAGGCGTTAAAGATTTTTTCTTCCGCTGTCACTGTTTTGCCGATTGAAGTCAGCCACTTGCAACATTGTTGCCAATGTCCAGTACCGTGACGTCACCCCATCTATTCCATTCCAATTGTCCCTTTACAGACACAATATGCTATATATAAAAGCTATAACGTTTGGCGGGGCGGGAAAGTTCAGCTAGTTCAGCTGTGAAACTATACGAATAAAACAATGCTTGGAGGGGCGGGACATATCACTGGATATAACACTTGGCGGGGCGGGACATGATAGACATAGATATAGACGCTATACAGTCCCAATATTCCCCATGTTAAATTCCCCCTGAGGCTAGAGTACAACCCCCCACATTTAACATAGAACTCCCATTGATGCTAGGGTATCCCAATCTCTTGTCGGTATGTTCAATTTCCCATTCACTCCATGTTAAATTTCGCCATGTTAAATTTCCCATGAGGCTATAGTGGCCTACGACCTTTTTGACTGGGATTTCCATTGAGGCTATAGTGGTCCAATATTTTTTGACGCTATACAGTCCCAATATTTTCCATGTTAAATTCCCTTGAGACTAAATGTCTCACGACCTTTTTGACTGGGATTTCTATTGAGGCTAAATCGCTTATATTGAGCCTTGACAGTCCAATACCTTGACGCTAGACAGGCCCAATCCCTTATCCTTATACATCCCATGTTAAATTTCCCCATGTTTAATTCCCCTTGACGTTAGGGTACAACCCCCAAATTTAACATTGAAGTCTCCTTGACGCTATAGTGGATATACCATTCACTCCATTTTAAATTTCCCCATGTTAAATTCCCCTTGAGGCTAGAGTGGATATACCCCTTTTTAACATTAAGGTCCCCTTGACATTATAGTGTCCCACTTCACCACTACTGGGGCATCATGCCGCAGACATCTAGCATGGTGTCCCACCCAGTTACATTATCTTGACACCAGGCCGACCAGTCCTAACAAGGCTGCTGTTAGTACCATTTTTGTAAGTCTTTGGTATGACTCGGCCGGGGATCGAACCCACGACCTCATCTGCAGCGGACGCTCTAACCACTAGGCCACCGGAGCTGTCTGTACAGAAATAAAAAGTGCATGAGAGGTTGCTAAAATGAGTCTTTTTATTCCTTGATTTATACAAGTCTTTTTCATAGCCCCTTTGTGCATTTTTTTTTTTTGGCTCAAAACTGCCATATCGATTTCAAGTTGCATTAAACAACTAAAAGACAAGTGATTCTGCATATGTCATGGAACCGCTAACCTAATTTCGATTTCAATTCCGCTCGGCTTTGATTTTCATCATTTGACTATAAGTATTTCAAATTTGGGTGTACTCAACTTACCTCATTGTCTATAATTTATTTATACTATTTCATTTTTTTCATATTCCCCAACAACAGTGGTATAGCAAGAAATTCTGTCTCCCTTCCCCTAGTTTCCCTATTGCAGGGGTTGCCTTGGCGGTTGCTAGGCCACTACTCATCAATAAGCTGCAGTAATATAGTTCTGTTTTCTTCAATTGTTCCTAATGATGAAATTTTCTCTTATAAATAACATGAAAACTTGTGTCAATAATAATAATTACTTAAACAATATTTTCATTTTGCCAAGAAATTAATTTTACACCTGAGACATTAGACATTAAAAAAATGTATGAAGAAATACATATAATAACATACCAAAAAGTGTCCGACAAATAAATTAAAATACAATCGAAGCTGAAAAGGAATTAACAGAGACTGGATGTTTAATGCGATCAGCCACGAGGAAAAATCATAGTGGCTTTTCTAGGTGACATTTTTTTTGATCATCCATTTACTTTTCTTTCTCTCGCTTTTTAGCGGTTTAGTGATAAAACGTCGGAGGACAAATAATCAAGACGTGGACTTATCGTCTACAACAAAAGGTTGAAGCTACAAAACAAACAACTAAACATGAAATTCAGAAGGAATTAGGTGCGATGAAACTTCAAAACTAACACGCGAAAACATTTTACCGGACATGTTTTAATAATACTGACAGCGGACTCAAGTAGAGTTCAGTGCACTAAAAGCAGGGGAGGGGAGAAGGGATAAGGTTCATTGCTCAACAAACTGTATCAAACATGCACCTGTATCAGTCAAAGAACCCATATATAACCAATCGTCTTTGATAATTTTCGTTTAAATGTTTGTTCGAGCATTAGTAGTAATGTGTGCCGACTTAACGTCAAATGGGAATTAGCATTACCCCTCCATGTTGAAATAGTGTCAGACTGAAAAATAACTTGAAACAGTAATCTACTATTTAATACTTAGTCGTCTGATATCCAATATCCCACACACTATACTATCAACACGCCGTGTGTAGTGATCAATATTTAGATGTTTATAGTTACATACGCACAAACATACTATCACATACGAGGGGGTGGGATGTAAAAGAAGGGGGCGTAATATGCATACACAATATCAGACACACAAGCAATGGTAGGAGTGTTTGTTGATACGCTATACTCATACACATAAGAGCGTTTAAGTTCTAGTTGGTCGTGACATACATAAACATGCAAGCATACAAACACATGTTTTTTTCAAAGTTTCCAGATGTTATAGACAGGGTGATTCAATATCCACATATCTCATTTATATTGTGCAGAAAAGTTATCTATACTATTAACGAATAATAAAAATATACAAGGTCTAAAGCTAGAGGACACAAAAGATATTTACTGTCATAGTTTGCGGATGATACTATTTTAATTTTTGATGCGTTTCTGAATCTCTGAAATCCTGTATTGAAGTATTAAACGTCTTTGTATGGATTTCAGGACTGAAACTTAAAATGCCAAAACAAGAGCGGTTTGGATAGGAAGAAAGCAATATAGTCCATAAACACTTCATCACAGGTTAAAATTACAGTGTTTGACTGATTTTACATCATTGGGCATAACGTTTTCGGTGGATTTGGATAACCTGGTAAGGATGAAGTTTGAAAATAAAATAGAAATGATTAAAATTACTTAAATCATTGGGAAAATCTATCCATAATACCTATTGGTAAAATAACAGTTCCGAAAACTATAATTATTCCAAAGCTTACTCGTTTGTTCATCTTGTTACCAAATCCTCTGCAGAATTTTATCCTGTAATTAAATGAATCATTTTTCACCTTTATATGGCAGACAAAAGTGGGCGAAGTTAAAAGAAAGGTTATGCAGTTTTGCATCATACATTTGGTAAAGGTGCTTGGCGATAATATCTATCAATAAATGTATCTTAGCTTTGACAATAACATGGATTCGCAGAGTTGTTCTAGTATAAATTTTTCAATTTGTCTGAGTAAGAAACATGTGAGATTAAATACCTGTTCTACCTGTTCCGATTAGGAGATGAAAATGTAATGACACTATCCAAAAACACAACAATGCTTTTTGACGAGATTTTTCTTATCTTGGAAATTGTTAATAGAGAAAAATATACACCGGACAGGACAAGATCTTAAGAAAACAAATTTTTGGATGAACTCACATATAAGGGTGGGCAAGGTAACAGTTTTCTATAAGAAATGGTTTGAACATAGTGTAATCTATACTGGTGATATGCTTACAGCCTTACAGGTCTGGAAACGTTTAGTGATATTGATAGTTTTAAAGCTAAATATGGTCTCAACACTAATTTCCTTAATTTTCAAGGTATAATTCAATGTGTTCTTATGTTAAAGTTACAGTTAGATGTAATGACAACGATTGGACCCTTTATTCCTTTCAGTTTAGAGCACTGTATTTCAGAATAATAAAGGGTGTGAGGACCTTCACAAACCACTTTTGAAAACATGTTAAACCAACTAGCGAAAGTAAATGGAATGAAACTTTCAATTTGAATATGGATGTGTGGCCTAACATATATACTAAAGTTTTTTGCAATAATATGAAACTCAAAATTACAATGGTTTCGATTTCGTGTTACTCATAGACTTTTACGAATGAATTTGCTTTTGAATGAAATTAAATTGACAGATACCGATACATGTACCTTCTATTGTCTTCGACATGCATTCACCCATTTACCATCGACATTCATTTTCGCCCTTGCGTTCGAGATGCATTTTCCTTATTGCCTTCGAGATGCCGTAGAAGAAAATGTTGAAGATGTTGTTACTTTCAATATCAAACAGAAATATTGGAGACATTGCAATGAAGGGTTAGTCCAGAAGATTTTGTCCCTCACTGTGAGTAAAGCAATACTGTCATCTGAGCGAAAGTCATCATCGACTGCATCATACGGGTTGCACGAAACCTCACAAAATTCTACTACTCTCCGTCACATAAAACCCCAGCTAAAATATGACGACTGATTGGTGTAGTACACAAGACGCGGTTATGTAAAAATGCAGTGATAAACGTTACTCATGCACACACATTAATTGGCTTCAAAATATTACATCATTTCATCATAACTACTGTATGAGATTAATATTATAATAACCAAATCGTATATGAATCTATGTCCGACAAGAATAATCGCAGTGAATTACAAGAACTCAAACATTAACCATCCTTTAATGCATGCAGGGTATACTTGGATTCAATCTGCCCAGTTGTAAAAACGACCAACTTGAAACAGACTTTAGTCTGTCTGGTAGCCTGGAGTTAGGTGACACAAGCCTGACCACCTGTACATTTAGAATAAATTTTGGAGCTTCCAGTATATAAATTCTGTAACATAAAATCGAAGGTAAGAAAGAATGCAGTTGTATATTTCACATATCTCTAAATCTGAAGATTGCTCATGGAAAGTGGACAGCTTCCTGATAAAACTCGTTGTATTGTGGTAAGACAACAACAATTTACTCTACAAGTAAACTGGTTGTGATTGAAAATCCACAGCCAGAGAACGCAGGGTTATCGGGTTTCTCACTGCAGGTATTTTGCCAATACAGCACTGAGTAAACAAAATTATACAAAGAAACCACCCTCCGGGAACACAGTAGGCGGCAAAGAAGCCAAGTAGATTTTAGTTAATATATAATGCTTAAACATGAGTAGTACTCGGGGATGATATACGGACAAGATTTATAGTAACAATAGGTTGGGTTTGTATAGGGACAATAGCAATGGAACAGGTGGGTGACGTTATGGACATTGGCAACAATGTTGCATGTGGCTGACCTCAATCGGGCGGAACACTGGCAACAATGTTGCAAGAGGCTGACCTGAATACGCGCTACTCTAGGTAGGGACAAATACAACAGAGACAGAGACAGACATATACAAATACAAACCCGAGATTTGTATATAAAGTATTATCTAGGCCTGAAATTATGTTGGCGGTGTTCATAAATTTGCATAATTATAATGATACTACAAATAGCTATAATCTAGGAAAAGACCAACGTCAAAATGGATGTGACTAAAAGTAACGCTAAAATACGAAATTGTCCCAGAATTTAACGGAGACTAAACATATCCCTGAACATTAGATTCCATAGTTCATACTAAAAGTAGTACTAAAATTACGTCATTGTCCCGAACTATAGCGGAGACAGAGACAATCTGGAACTTTAAATATTCAAATGGCTGTGACTAAAAGTAACGCTAAAATTACGAAATTGTCCCAGAATTTAACGGAGACTAAATATATCCCAGAACATTAGATTCCATTGGTTTAGTCTAAAAGTAGTACTAAATTTACCAAAATGTCCCAAACTCTAGTGGAGACTGAGAAAACCTCCGGAAGATTGTATTCAGACTGCCGTGACTTAAAATATTGCACTAAATTTCGGAACAATTTAGCGGACTTGAATGGAAACTGATAACTAGCCAGATGTTTTGGTTGTCAGAAATGTCAAAGACAAAGTGAAGCACTAAACTCTGAAATTGTACCGGGCTTTAGCGGAGACTGAAAATAATCCAGAAATAAATT
>JAECUM010062003.1:0-5000 GCA_016617855.1 Megalonaias nervosa | reverse complement strand
TAAAGTCGCCTATGCTAACTAAGAGCTTTGCGACTCGTTAATGCTCAATTGTTGAGCTTTTTAATTTTTCGGTGTTTCAGGAATGATGCCGCAAAAACACCTCTTTTATGTACGATAGTCGTACTTTTTAATTGTATGTCAGGAGGTGGAATGGATGAAGGAGACCCGGCGGGGGACGCCAACCGCTGATGCCGTGTACGCTCTAAAGGGCCCGGACCGACGCGATTGTATGTCAAATTCTGTCCAGTTGTGCTAGTGGACGTTCACTATCCCCAATATTGTGTGGGCCACCTGTGCAATTGATCTAAGTTTCTGAGTTGAAGATTGCCTATTTTATCCTTGTGTAGTTGGAATTTTGTGTACTAAGCGTACTGTTAATGGCGAAATTACACCAAATCAGCCGGGTGTCAGCAACCCTGTGGGGTTTTTTTTGGGGGGGGTTGGGGGGGTCACGCATTGTTAGTATTAGTTGTTGTTTTTGATGGCGGAGGGACTAAAGGATCAGGGTAGTTTTGTACGATGGTGTTATCGAATGAGGCCTTCTATTGCCAATGGAAATGCCTCCCTTGGATAGCCAGACTGGAGACCAGCTCGATTTATATGGCTCAAGCGCGGACGCGATAGAATACATCACTACGGTCTTTTGGGTCGGAACGCTATGATAGTTGATTTCCTGGTGAGGGATAGAGAGAAGTAAAAGAGCATGTATTCACAGTGTTTTTTGAAAACAAACCGCAGACACTCTTTCAAAACACAACAGTTTTATTCAACCAACAATTAACCAACACATAATATAACAATTCATATAATATCAAATAGCATATTTATTTAACAAACAAACAACCAACAACTAACAATAAAACAATTTTTCAAACAACAATTAACTAACATATAATTTCAACAAAACATGAGACTAAATGTTGTTCTTGTTCTGGCCATCTGAACCTCATCACTGTGTTCTCTTTGTATTTGTCTTTGGTGGATTGTTTTGCTTCCACCGTATCCTTTCATTCCATTTCCAAAGATTTTCCACTGATCAAAGAGGGATTACAGTCTTCCATAGCTTCTAACAGACTAGAATGACTTCTCTCAAACTGTTGATTTCTATCGTATTATCGAATTCGGTATACAAGATGACGTTCACCGTCTCAGTTAGAGCTTATGCAAACTGAAGTTCCACACGCAGTTGACCGGATTTTATAGGGTGGAAATGTCCCTCGTCGCTGCCTTTTTTTGGAAGGGAAATCAAAGGCCCACAAAGCGTATCCTCCTGCATAATCCTCGTACAATAAGCCGTTACTGGTGTTGGTATCTAGCTGTCCGGTGGCTTCGTACAGAGACAAGTGCGATCTCAAATAATTCTTTTGGGTAAAGTTAGGTTCAAAGGGTCTGGTACACAAAGTCTTGCCATCGCGACTGGCTTCGATCTTAGACACTCTGTAGTGCTTAAACTGAAAAGGATTGGCAGTGACGGCTCGGTTGAGGGCTGCATTGCTAACGATGCCAACGATTAAACGATTGGGTAACTGTCCTTGGAACAGATGATCTTCGATCTTGGATCGGAGTCCAGCAGCAATGGTGAAAGATTTCACTTCTACGCGTCGTATCGGATACTTGACGGTTCTTCTTTTCTTAGTCTTTCTAGCTCTGGGGGTATGAAGTCCTCTGGAGGAGTGGCTTCGTTGTCTCCTTCTGCCTTGTCCTTTGTGTGGCGTCAGGAAAGCAGGAATGCTTGGCTCAGCAGTGTCCAGGGCATTTATAGGAGTTTCTCGTCGACCAAAAATGTCTTTGCCCATTTGAAGCAAGACGTTTTGCTTGCTCTCATGAAGGCTTCTTTGGGGTTTTGTTTGTCGATGATGACATTTTGGAGAAAATCCTTGCCTTTCGTCAAAGCGGAATCTTTCATGGCTTGCAATCCTCGTGTCACCATCGGTTTCAAAACGGGAGCCACCGAACGAAAGGCCGATTTCAGCATATCTCTTAAACCATGTCGAGCGACTCCTTGGTACACAGGATACATGACTTATAAGTCGTTAGAGACTCGTTTTCGAAAATGGAGTTTCACCGTAACTTTCCCTTTGGTGAATGAAATATTTTGTCTCAGATCTCCTTTTATAGTAATGTTGACACTGTCGAAATACAACTTACTGACGGGCAAATAGTGAGGATCTACAAATTCGAGGTGAACGTGATAGGTGTTTCCGCCTTCCTCGTCAGCGCTTGTGGCAGAATCCACTTTGAAAGGAAAGCAGTAACGGTACGGAGGTGTGTCCCACTACGTTGTACTCCACTATATCGGAGTACACAAAGATCAAATCAGAGTCCGTGGTCCAGTTCTACAGGGAATTTAAAATACGACACAAAAGACATGTTGTCGTAAATGGGTGCTACGAGTCCACCCTTGAGCATCTTGACGTCCCCACTCAAAATGTCAAACAAGTCAGGACAAAATTTAATGGACACCACTTTTCTCTCCTTAAATTTCATCAGCAGGCGACGAGCTACTTTATGGTACTCGATGGTGGCAGGTTTCTTCTCCAAGGCTTTGTCAAACACGGTATTAAACCTGGCAGAAATCCTGTTCACCAGATGTTGACCACTAAAATAATAGCCTGCAGGAATGGTCAAGTGATAGGTGGTCTGTTTAGTTTGGGGGTTCTGTGTTTTTATATGATACTTTACATG
This sequence comes from Megalonaias nervosa, assembly GCA_016617855.1. Classification (NCBI taxonomy): domain Eukaryota; kingdom Metazoa; phylum Mollusca; class Bivalvia; order Unionida; family Unionidae; genus Megalonaias; species Megalonaias nervosa. The sequence continues at coordinate 2,315 of JAECUM010062003.1, read as the reverse complement.
TGTATTCAAGTAGTTTTGCACTTGCTCGTCATGAACTTCGACATCAAAAGTGTTTTGATTTCAATGATGTTTATGATTTGTGTAGGGTGAATCATTTACACCAAAGCCACTTTCCAATGGGCTTCGAAATCCAATTAAATGGCTTGAGGTAATTTGGCCGTGCAACAGCATAATGTGTTTTTGGGAAACACCTCCATGGAACTGTCACTGGGTAACGTCAAGTAAAATTGGTTGTTCACAATTCCAGAGTTCTGTAGTCCGAGGGGTCGCTGGAAGTCAGAGTAGTGTCTAAGAGAGGATTGTTATTGTGGTTGATGTTGGGGTGGGGACTGTTGGAAGGGTGACTGACGTTGTGCGCAAGACTCCCGTTGTTGTTACCGTTAGAAGAGTATTTCAGGGAAGGATTAGGAAGAAGGTAACCGATGAAACTTCTCAGTAAAATGGTCCACAATTGTTTTTCTTCTTGTTGCAAACTCAAACTGGCAATGGCAGCACCGATGACACAATACACCACAAAGATCTGGAAAAGACGACTTGCGTTTTAGGCACACGTTCTCCACACCACAAGGGATGCTTTTGTAGATCTTGCAGAGAAGAACTGGGTGAAGGAGTGGTCACTGTGGTAGTTGAGGTTGTGTTGAAGGGCATGATGGTCACTTCCTTTTATTGTCGATGACTTGCGAAGCGTCTATCCAAGAGTCAAAACTGGGAGGATATCCTTTCCAACGTACTTTGACTTCTTTGACAGGTTGTTGTCCCACTTTACGGGTTCTTCGATCTAGAATGCTTTCGATGTCGTAAACTTCGTCTTCTTTTTCGGTCACTCGTTGTAACTCGGGGAAGTAAAACGTTCCTTTTAACACTTCCCAGTTCATGTCGTCCAATTTATAGAGGGCAAGATTCTGTGGTCCAATTGGGTAAGTCACCTTTGTCGAAAGTGCGTTTGGTTTTGCCAATGCGCACCCAATCTCCCGTCCTCAACACGTCACCTTTCGTGGGGACACCCACAGCACGACGTACCAAACAGGCGCTCAAAGACGGTCACTTCTTTGTTGGGAGTCACTTCTTGGGGAGCACAACCAATGCTCCGATGGTAAGATTGGTTGCACGCTTGAACAAGGTGCGGCAAGACATCGATGTACTTGAGAGTGTGTTGATGCGTAAAATATTTCTACATGCGTTCTTTCAGAGTGCGTTGAAAACGTTCAACGATGCTGGCTTTGGTTTCGGGATTCTCGGTGGTGGAAAAATGAATGTCTCGTTTCTTTAATTCTTTTTGGAAAGCTTGGTTCAGAAATTCGGTGCCTTTGTCAGTTTGCCATGGAAGAGGGTGACTACCGCTTTGTTGAACACCAATTTGAGGGCTCGCACTAACTCAGTGCTCGATTTGGAAGTCAATGGCACGACCCAGGCAAATTTGAAAAGACGTAGATGACACAAAAGAAATATTTGCAGCCGCGATTGTAGATGGCCAAACGAGAGACATCGGCTAAATCGGCTTGCCATTGATGATCTATGCCCTCCACTCGGGTGCGATTTCTGGAAAATTTTCATCGAATGGGTTTGTGTAAGGTGTACGTGGCTTGTTCTTGTAACCAGCGTTGCACTTGAGGTAAACGGACGCTTTTGAGTCGGGTTTTGGCAGCATGATGCAATTTCTGAACTGCTCCGAAACCTGCAGGATGGACTGGATCGTAGTAAATGCTGGTTAAAACGTTCTCCATCAGGACATATTTTAATAGGTTTCCCACTCTTTACCGATGCTACTCTGGATGGGGTGAGGTGGTGGCTTGGAAACGTCTTTACGTGTCCGATATGCCACGGGAGTGCAAGTCGAGGGTAGTGGTGATGGTGGTGGTGGTGGTAATGGGATGGCTTTTGTCTTGTTTTCTTTTTTCACTTCTGGTTTCCCTTCTTTTTTATTGACTTCTGTCGAAGGAGGAGTAGGCATCATCTTTTTAACCCAAGCTTTATGTTCTTCTTGTTGGGGTGTGGGGAAGGGGTCAACAAGGACTCTGCAATTTTACTAGAAATGGAAGCTGCTGACGGTGTTTGAAAGACTTCTCGCGCCTCTTCTTCCTCACGCATCCGTGGGGCTGCGTCTGTCTTGACTGGGGTAGTGTGTGGTGGCATTTTAATTTCTCTACCTGTAGCCCAAAACCCTTCTGAGCTGGTAGATCCGCTCTGTCTTAAAAGCCTGCGAAGAGTTGACGTCGGTGCAACAGTTGATCGTACCGTTGCGATTTTCCATTTCTGACAAATCGCTTAGATCCATCAACCATTACAATTTGTGTTGTAACTGGGACATCTCGGTC
>JAECUM010062002.1:0-21029 GCA_016617855.1 Megalonaias nervosa | reverse complement strand
GCGTTAAACCCTATAACAACAACAACAACAACAAATTTCTGTTTGCATGTGCGTAGAGGGATATAACTCTAACTCTCAGCCTTATGGTAATCTACAGAATTCTCCAGCAGTTACCAAATGGGATGAACTGCCTCACTCTGTTGTCTGAGGAAGATAGACTCCCCCGTAGTGTATATAATATGGTACCATGTTATTATGGAAAGTCCTTTAAGCATGAAAGGTGCAGAGGATGCCAGTATTAGGGCCACTCTGGTCATAGCCAGGTTAGAAATTATAAATCCATGAATGAATTGACTGAGTTCTGTTCACTTTTTGTCACATTAAAGATTTTTGTTATTGAAAGTTATATTCAGTGATATACAGCAGCTGCCTCACTTGGTGCTCAGCATTAAGAGATTAATGTTAGGACTGGTTGGCCTGGTGTCAGGATAATGTGATTGGGTGGGACATGATGCTGCGTGTCTGCGGCATGATGCCTCAGTGCTAGACATCAATACAAACTGTCACACTGCAGAGGTCGTAGCAATCATACAACTGAAAAGTTGTTAAAGCTACTTTAAAAACCCCAGGCACACACACTCAGTAATAAACAACATTATTTCATTCCAGCTTAATTAGGTTCAGTTTCCAGAATCACTGTTAGTTGTGCTTTGATATAATTTGAGAAGAATCATTTATTTCAGTTATATTCACTGAAATTACAAAGTTCGTCAAGATTGTTGGCACATCACCTCATCCAAGACTCAAGGCTCATCAGCAAATTCAATACTGGAATTCATACAGGGGATACTGTACTTTTGGACTTGTGATAGAACTTTTAGGACTATTTGGGATTTAATTCACAATATTGTAAGTTCCCTTTAAATTTTCATTGGGTATTTTAAGGAAATGAATTATTTGTTGAATTTTACTAAATATGTTGCTTTTGCTCTTTCTCTCACTTAATTTAAGACCATAGAGTTGAAACAGCCCTTTATCACTCATCTCACTGGAGTTATATTTGGAAAAGAAAACTCTGGTGCATGACAGTAATTGTCTAGAAAACTAACAGTCAGTGAACCTATGAACACAGGGAGAGGGAATGGTATTTGTTACTCTTGGTGAGCATGTTGGTAGGCATGTTGTAGACTGCTGTGATGTCAAACAAACTTGCCCCTTTTTGAGTGTGTGTGTACTTTTGTCATTTGATTTTTAACTTAGCTTTAACCATTTTTTAGTCATATTGCTACGATGTCTGCATGTGGCAATTTTTAGCGATGTCAAGCACTGGGGCATCATGTTGAAGACATGTATCATCATGTCCCACCCAGTCACTTTATCCTGCCACCAGGTCAAGCAGTCCAAACACTAACCTCTTAATGCTGAGCGCCAAGCAAGGCAGCTGCTAGTACCATTTTTATAAGTCTTTGATATGACTCAGCTCTTGTTCGAACCCATAACCACCTTAATCCAACCGCCATTTTTGACATTACTGCCATATTGCTAATTAGATATATGGCAAAAGGTTAGAAGTTAGAGGTCCATATGATACGATATCTGTAGGGGAGATAACCCCCTCCAAATCAATGAAATAATCGTATCATGCTTCTTATAGAACAATTATAATGTTGCTATATCTTAAGCTCCAAGACCCAAAAAAGATTTGTAATGTTGACACCTTTTAATGGGTTGAGACTGAACATTAATTGGTACATCTTTTACAAAAAGTATATCACATACTAAATGCAGCAGATGATGTTGGCACCACACAAATGGCCATATTTTGGGACACTGATGTGGCAGAGATTAAAACAGTCATTGTTGTCCCCTCTCTTTGATTGCCCCTGAAATCTCAGCTTTTGGTTGTGAGTTGTGGTGTGATTTCTGTGGCTGGAAAATTTACAATCCCATGATCCCATGGTGGAAGTTTTCAATTGAACATTGATGGATAATGAAGGACTCTTTTTCCTCACATTCCTGATGAAAATTGATAAGATAAATGGCACGTATTATGTAGGATCAGAAATTTCCAGACTGGTTTTTCATCTTTAAATTCTAATTTTGAAAAAGAATGTGAGAAACTCAATCCCAACTGAAACTGTTCTTTGAGAAGTGTGCTGATAATTCAGAGTGTTTATAATTTTTAACAGTGGTAAAAATTAGTAGCATATAATGGATGAACCTTGTACAGTGCTACATTGTCATGAATCTACGAGGAAGTGATTTAAGGTTGGTCTTGAAGAAAACCAGAAGATCTTAGGCTTGTTGTCTGTCATCCACCTATCTGTTAGAACAAATTTGTTATGATAACTGTTCATAATTTGCATGGAGGAATGCCATGAAACGTTAACTATATGTTTATCCTAGGATCTAGTTAGTCGCAAATGAAAATTATGCTACACTGATATCCACTATGTTCAAAATTTTGTTATATTTTACTCCTCCAGATTGGATTTATGTCTTGAATGGAAATGATGTAGATGGGGATAGGCATGATTTTAGAAACAGTTAAAATAATTTTGGAGCATTCTTGTATCACGTATCTGAGAATATACGTCAATATGTAGGTAATATCCGTTTCATGACCCACTCTTCTCCTAACCCCCATGAATTCAACCCCTATATCATAGTATCTCCTAGTGTATTTTCCTACCAGGATGAACCTGGCCCCTATATCATAGCATTCCATAGTGTTCTTATCCTACCATATGGCTCAGCTGTTGTATCACAGCATGCTCTAGTGTCTCTTCCTACCGCCAAGGACATAGCTTCTGGGTTGAAGCATGCACCAGTGTCTTTTCCTACAACCATAGATTTAACTTCTGGGTCATAGAATGAACCGGCATCTGTCCTACCCCCACGATCTTTGCCGCTGTATCATATAATGCACTAATGTCTTCCCACCAATCCCCAATTGACTAACTTCTGGGTCATGTGCACCAGCGTCATTTCTTACCCCCATGAACTTAGCTTCTGGGTAATAGCATGCAGACTATTGAGATTCCATCCCTCTGACACACACACACACACACACACACACACACACACACACACACACACACACACACACACACATATATATATATACTTTCTGGGCATGAAAAGCAATACTTGCTTCAGATATTCATACTAGCTCCTGGGTCATAACTTTTGAAACTATCGGCATCCATACTTTATATCCTTATATTCAGAAATGTGCTTTCTGGGCATGAAAAGACAACTGATATTGACTCTGGATTCATCTCTATGTTTACCTTTAAAATAGTTCTTGTGCAAAATTCTCAACCATCAGGATGGTTAGTATTATAAGTAATTTACAAGCACAGAATTTAAGTTAAGATAGTTTAATTTTAAAACTGTTGGATTGGTGCAGAAATGGTGTCAACAGAATCAGTCATATTAACTTCAGTCCATGTTGCATTTTATTGAAAGTGGCAGATACTCAGCAGTCAAGTGATTGGAACAGCAATAAATTGATTTCAAGCAAATTTATCATGCAGATTTATGCTTGAAAAAACATGAAGAAATTTAATTTCTGACAACAAAGTTTTGTTGTTGTTGTTGTTGTTGTTATAGGGTTTAACGCCATTTTTCAGCACAAGATAGGCTATACATGGCGGCCAGTATTAATGGTGGAGGAAGAACCCTGGAAAATCCCGGAAGAACCACCGACCCAATGAGAAGCTACTGGCAGGCTTTCTCACGTACCCACGTTAGCCGAGCCTGGACTCGAACTTACGCAGACAGAGGTGAGATGGCAGTGATCCGTAACGGTCAGCGCTTTAGACCACTCGGCCACTCGGGGCCCCACAAAGTTTTGTATACATGTACTTAAGTACAGTAGTCAGTTTCCTGTGTGTCGTTGAACAGAAAGTCATGTTACTTGGTATGTGGATAAATATTGATGTACACAACTCCAATTTACCAAATAGAATACAAGTTTATTGCAAGTTGTCATGCTCGTCATTGAGGCTATGAACCCTGACTATATAAACTACGTATGATCATTATATTTCTTCCTTTCTCCTTGATACAGTGTATGCTCACAGTTCGGATGTGTTAGAGTTGTATAGCCTAAAGATTGAAACATAAATCATTCCTTTTCAGGTACCCATGCCCTCCCTGTTGAAGATCAGCTCAAGAAGAAAAGGAAGTTGAGACAGGGGTCAGCAAGAAAAAAGATGGCAAAACTACATGTAATATCCACTCCATCAGCTGTAAAATCTGTTGGAGATATTATTGTGGATGCTAATGCAGACAAGGTATAATTCGAAGCACATGATGGTCATTAATTGTTATGGACTGCAACACTATGCAAACATGTGGTTGCTTACCAGAAAATAAAATTAATAAAGTCTTGTCATCAGAAGTGGTTTACATTTGGTTTTCCAGTTTAAAGTCCATAATGTAAATTTGTTTATGCTCTTTAAAGTCCCTAATGTAAATGTGGGTATGCTCTTTAAAGACAATAATGCAAATTTGGTTATATTCTTTAAAGTCCATAATGTAAATTCTGTTATGCAGTTTAAAGTCCCAGACATAAATTTATTGCAATGTACATTATTTGGTTGCATGAGAGTTGGGGAGTAAATGCAGTTGCATTATTACTATTCTCTCGTAACTACAATATGTCAAGGTCAAACGTTTCACAATTCACTATCTTGGGTTCAACCTTAAGAGCTGTACATGCTAGAAAAATCAAACTAGAGTATTGTACCATTTCCTCATTATACACTGGTACAATGCATTTACCAAACAAACATCAATGTGACCTGCATTTCACATTTGCTAGCTTATGTTTAATTTTGGTTTTGGTTTAGGAGTACATAGGTCATTGAGTTCATGCATACATTTAATACTGTTACATCTGTAATCATGAAACAGGTGACATGTTGCATCTTGATAAGTACTAGTCTTGTCTTACAACTTGGTCACTGTGTCCCATATTTACATTTGATTAACTTTTTTTCTTTTCATGCATATATCTTTACAATATTTTATTGTATACATTACTTTATAATACCATTCTCATACAAAAAGGTCCCTTTTGCCTACATTTGACATTTTACTGGCTTCTGTCAAGTTTTTGAAATTATCGGATGACCACATCAAATTCTGATATCGTTTGCATCATATTCTATCTTTTAAAAGTTGCTATTTGGATCCATTTTGATGAACAATGCTCCATTATTTTTGTAAAAGATCATTATGGCCCATATTTTAAACTTCACTGTCCAGTGTTTGCTTTGTGTTTCATGTTTATTTCTTAGGCATTGTTCATGTTTGAAACATGAAATTTATTTAGATATGCATATATGTTACTATTCATGGTTGAATCATGAAATTTATTTAAATATACATATATGTTGCTATTCATGTTTGAATCATGAAATTGATTTAAATATACATATGTTACTATTCACGTTTGCAACAAAAGAAGCTCATCCTGACCTATACGTCATTTCTTTCTGGCTTTGGTTAAGTGCTTGTATTGAACTACTCATGTCATTGTGTTTCATCAAAAACTTCATTGTAAAAACTTGTATTGTTGGTTTTAGTGAAAAAGGTGCCAATCCAATATGGCAGACACAGCAGCTAATTTGTAAACCTTATTACTGCTAGGAAAAGATCAGATGTGGTTGCAGAGCTTGAGAGTTAAGAAGGATAATTGATTTTAACTTGAATTCCTAGAATTCCTTTCAATGAGTAGGGTGTTAGTCCTTTCGATGACCTTATTCTAGAGGAGGAAATTATCACCTAGGACACAGGACTAGCATCAGGAAGAGATATAGGAGTGCAATAACTGCTGCGAAGTGTTGCATGACTAAATTTACTTAGGAACAGCTGTGCATTGTAAAACCACTTTTTTGTTAAAGCAGGTGTCCGTACTAAAATTTGTAGATGGCTTGAACATAGGACAGATAAAAAACCTATTTATTTTTTGCACAAAATGTAAAAGGTTAAGGTTACTGTGACTAAAGGGAATGCATCAAATTACAGATGGACAGATTAGTTGAAACCAGTTGAGATCATACTCCCAATATTCCATCCCTACCAATACTTTCTGTGGGTGCTAATTTATCAGACTTACCCTACTACAGGGTTTACACTTTACCAAGAAATCATGAAAAAGTTGAAGGAAATTATTTTTTCCCACCATAAAAAGCCCTTGATGTTTGCAAATATTAATGAAAGTTGGGAAAATCCTGGGAATTTTCTGCCACCACTTGATAGAAACCATTGCATAATTTGTTGTAACTGAGCTGATCGTGAGTTATATTTATCGCATTCTGACCAGAATATCTGGAGGTTGCAGTATGAATCATTCGTGTGCTTGTCATAAACATATTTGTATAGTCAGTCCAAATTCTCAGTGTATTAGAGTCGACTAGATAAAGGGTTAAGTAAACTAACAGCTAGATACAGGTATCTTCTCTTACATGGAAAGAATGAAAGCCAGTTTAGCATCACAATAAGCCAACATGTTGACAGCATAGGTTAGCAGCTTACCTGCTGGCCTAGCAGAATTTAATGCTTTACATCGAGTCATACCCACATGAAATAGGTAGGAAAATTATTTATTTTCTTGCGTAAAACAGTCGTAATGTCTTTATTCCATTGACAAACAAGATAAAACTACAGTGTTGGTGAAATATGACCTGGTACTCGTGTTGCTGGTCAGATGAGTATACCTGGGTAAGATTCATGAAACAGCACTTTTGAGCATTGGTTTTGCTGCATTACATAACTACCATGTTAACATGTGTTTTCAGTTTTATGACTCTGGTTCTGTCTGGGTTACTGTAATAGCAACATATATCTGGTCTTTTTTCTGAATAAACATGTTGATAATTATATATCCTTTTGGGTTTCTAGAAAAGGGTTTGTTTTGATAAACTTGACTCTTGGATCTCCAATGTTGATGGTTTGTGTAGTCATGTGACTAGTAATGCAAATGGTGTGTACTAGGTAAAGTTTCATCAATGCTTTAGCTTTTTCTGTATTGGTGGATTAAAGATAACAATTAAAATACTTACAATCTTTGAGAAAATAAATAATTGATCCTATCAATTTCATATAGGTATGACTTGATCTGGGATTGTTTAAGTTCGCTTGGCCTGCTGGTAAGTGACTACCATATGCCAACACCACATGGAGGTGGCAAATTCCAACATTTCGGTTGGCAATTTTTCTTTGACCACACACCCCAAGTTCCAACATAAATGTTTAACTACGAAAGAAATGGGGTGGAAATATTCAGAGGGAACCTGGATTAGAAAATGGACTGTCATTCTTTATATAACTCAAATTTGTAGTCCAAAATTTCTACTCTCTGAGCTGAATTGTGTTGCTAAACTATTACACTGTGACATGCAGCTTGAAATATTGTTTTAAATTTTAAGTAGATCACATGATAATGAGAGATTGGCCCCCTTGTGTTATATATTTGGTAAATTTTAAGAAATGATACGAGCCACTTTGAGGATCAGTACTGGGTTGGGGACTGGTTTATCGCACTTTGTGCAGACGTAAGTTGATTTTACCAAAACTTCAATCTTGTTTATTCAGTAGTGTATAAGTTTGAAGGTCTTTTAGTCAAGATTTAAATCCACCCTATTGTAATTATGTCTTTTTGAATGATGGCATTTTAATCAAATTATCTTACGGAATTTAGGTTGTTTGAAAAGACTTGTTAGGTTATTTATTGGCACAGATTAATTCAGGGTTTAAATTTTTTTCTATACAAGATAAGATTCTAATACTTTGCATTTATTAGTTTTATATTGTGATAGGAAATGTTCACTTTGTATAACATGAATATAGATTGCTATCTTTATTTACAACTGATTATTCTGATTTCTTTTGAACAGAAACAAAACTAATTTGTGTTCATTATGTTATCTTATCATACCAACATATTGCACTTCAGTATACATTGTAGTTAGAATTTTTATTCTGTAAATTGAAATGACTTAACATGCCAATATGTATGAATATACAGTAATCAAACATGTTTGTTATGATACATTTGGTGGTTTAGTGCATGACCATATATCTGGCTCAGATGTTTTGGGAGTCTTGAAATAGAAACATATTTAGATTTGAAAAATGCATGTTTTTAAAACTAAAATGTTTTTTTTATTTCATTCAGTAATGGTCATATGTGAACCCTGAGGAAGAAAATTCCATCCTGGAAAAGCCCTGGAGGTTATTGGGAAACTTATCTTTGTAAAAGCTTGAGGACCATGCTACTAGTTCCCACATACAAAACTAATAAACATAGGGCAAATGTTAAAGATATTTTCTATTTTTGTGCTCCAAGCAAACTTAATTCCTTTTGCTGGTTGTTTCATACACATAAATTATGGTGACTGTGCATGCAAATTCTATGAATACTGCTATTAGCGATAAAGTAGGTGGGCTTGCCCTTACTAACTGTGTGCCTGTTTTTTCTGATTTTTAGACATATCGTCATCATATATGTGAAAGTTTCTTCAGAGCCATCCGCACTTATCTAAGGGACAAGCCTACCAGGTTTCACTTGGTTGATGAGGACTTTGCCATTGACAACACTGTTGTAGACAGTAGATTGGAGGATTTGAAGAGGAAAATTGTAAAGGTTGCATCAGAGCAGCCATACTGGGGGGAGGAAATTCCTGCACGGTGGCTTCCTCTTGAACAAGTGCTAATGAGACTGAAGGCTGCTGGAATCAAGGTATACATTTACATTTAAAAACATGAATGACAGACTGTAAACTTATCATAACTTCTGTTTTGATAGCAAAAGAGGAAATGTTGTTTTGCTGCTTTCCATCTATATGTCCATTCAGTGGTCTCAAATCCATTTTAGTGTAATAGCACATTAAACATGGAATGTGGATGATATGTTTATATTTTTTGGGCCATTACAGCAATTTGTAAACTTTTTGTATACGTTGCTTTCAGACAGTGTAACAAAAACAGTTTAGTACAATTGATCAAATAAACATGGATGACAGCTTAGGAGGCTTAGTCTTATTTATGACACATTTTTTAACCTTTTTGACCATTGTGTGAAATTTCTTTTGCGATCCTTACCCTTAAAGTTCTAGCATCAGCAAGAAAAAGGAGTGAAATTCATGCTTTGTCAATAGGTAAAGGTTGCTTAAGTTTCAGTGGTAACTATAGTTTGACCTCTGTTTTTGGCAATTGGCATTTTGGGCCAGTGGTCCTGCAGCTACCTTTGGTATCCCCTGGTCCTTTTGAAATCCAATGTTTCTTTCCTTGAGGTGATTAGGATTGAACCCTTTTCCACATATCAGCATCAAAAGAGAAATATCAGGGTTGGAGCCTTTTTTTTTCCCCTCTCTCATAGGTACTTCTGACATTTTGGCAGCTGCCACCTTGCAGTGAATTGTTACGACTAAAAAGAAAATCAACCTCTCTCTGTGGGGAAACTTTCTTTCATGAAAATCAAAACCCATGATATCCAGTATATTGACCCACCTATGGCCTTTCTTAGTCATTGTTCTATGAAAGATGTAATAAAATCCACATTAAGGTAGCGTCATTTCACTTTCTCATCATTTCACCTTCAATCTATGTTGATCCAGAATAAAGGTATTTGCACATTAGGCCCAATTATACCAATCCAGAATGTTGTCAGTTTATATTCCTGTTGGCAGTAGAGCACCCTACCCATGCCAATGGTAAGTTCTCTTTGGCAACTAATGTTAGGCCATCATTCTGTCACCTGGCTGGCACGATGAGCAATGCGTCAATAGCAGGTAATGTATTAATCTTATAATTTAGCTTTTATTATCTAATACTTATGTGCCCAATTCACCCTCCCTCCTCATATGATGTCCTTTTACTCTTACTCTATAAGTAAGTTGAAAAAAGACACTATTCTGTATGATAGAAGCTAACTTAGATTTCTGACTCGGATCATTGTTTTGTTTTAAATTTGTGATATCTCCAATTAGTAAGACTTCCATTAGCAAGTTGGAGTGGAGAATAATCACATTGGATTGGATACTATCACCAGAAAATGGTATAGCAATGTAATAATTGCAGGTAGCTACTTAATATTAGTTTTAACCCCTGTCCCCACAAGCTGATACATTTGCATGGTATCGTTATACACTTAAATGTTACAGAAACTATTTTCACATGTACTTGCCACATTTACAGATAAAGATTATAGCATAAAATGTAACTTCTACGAAGAAGAAAATAAGTATGAAATTAACAAACATGGATGAAACTAAAAGGTTTATCTATTTTGTCTCTACAGGTGATTCCTAGAAGCAAAATGAATGACTTGAATAAAGCAGGAGCTGTTCCGATTGCCGCAGATGAACTAGATCTATTTCTTAGATTTCACCATGACATTGGCACAATCCTTTACTTCAGGTGAGATTGGGGTCAATTTTCCCCTGTGAATAAATGTTTTTCTTACCAATGGTAAAGGGTAAATATTTAAGTGAGAATAGATACATTCAGTTTTCTGTAGAACACTCAGAAACATAATTCTTGTTGTTTTAAAGATTGGCAGAACAAATATTTCCTAGTTTCATTAAGAATTCTGCTATGTTTTTGTGTTGCCGTTTGGGGATTTCAATGAAGTTTAACATTAACATTACCTAATTTGGGGTGAATTGTTTTAGCTCCATTGCTTCAAAAGGTTATCAGTGTCATGCTTTTACGTCAGGAGCATGCAAAATACCTTGTAGATTGTTTGGTCCACAGTTGTATGTGTCACCAAATTACAAAAATTGCTTGAAGTGTTTGATGGAATCAGGGCTGCTTAGACACGAATGCCAACTATGATCATAATATACCATTTAAGTGTCAATAATGCACCACATAAAGGTTAAACTTTATTTTGTGAAAGTATTGCACCACATGAAGTTTAATCATTGTTTAATGAAAATGATGCACCATATTAAGTTTAAGCAGTTTTATGAAAATGATGGACCACAGTAAGGTTAACATTTTTCATCTAATTTTGCTCTAAGCATTGTTTTTGAAAATGATGCAGTGTACCACGGACAACAGAATTACAGCTATTTATATCAGCTGGTTTTATTATCACAACTGGCTTTATTTTCAGTGGCTTTTATTTTATTTAACATTTTAATTATTATAATCAGTTAAGATTTTAAGCTACACATATATCAGAAATTTTGCTGACACTGGGTAATGTGTGTTAAGAAATCAATATCCATTTTTCCATGCAATCCATCTGGAGAATTCAGATGTTGGTTTGTTGATTAATGCAAAGACACTTTTAACAAATTGTTGGCTATAATGCCAAGGAAACTTTAGAATATATATATATATGTATATATATATATATATATATATATATATATATATGTATATATATATATATATATATATATATATATATAAAGTGCATTTCCAGGACAGAGACGCCAAGGCAGTCAACCTGGGCTGGCCTGCATGGGTATCAAACATTTGAACCTTTTATGATTTACATTGTAAATTTTGCTACAGATTAATCCAACACTTCACAAACAAAATTCGAGAATTTTCCTAAGAAGCAAGAATATTCAAAACATTTTGACCATTTTTCTCACTAACGAACATGCTCATTTAAATTCATTGTTACAGTTCTGTAACCCAACACTTCATTAACATAGTTCCAGAATATTCCTAAGAAGTTAATATGTCCAAGCCTTTTAGAGCATTATTATGTGTTAATAATTGTCTTGTGTTATGTTTGAAAAGAAAAAGTCGTTGAGGTTTCCTGCATTCACTCCTCTCCAATCATGAGGAAAGAGTCATCTTCATCCCTCCGACTTAATATTATCTGGACCTAGTTCAGCCATTACAGTATGTGTGTATTGCAAGGAAGACGTGTATCATGTTAAAGTAACAAAAACAACAAACAACACCTGTGTCAGATTAGACCTTTTAATTGCTTTGTCTCAGTTTAAGGAAAATGTTTTATACACTCAGTGTAAGGTGTTATGTTTCTCCATCTATACATCTGTTACCATTTGTTTATGTGCAGTAATTGGAGTTGTTCTCTGTTGAAAGTTACCAAACTGCACAGATGGATCGCACTTGGGCCAGTAAACAAACATATCGATTTTGGGGTCACTGTGACTGAAAGGAGAAAAAATGGTTTCTCCAAAAACACTTAAGTTCTCAACCATCTACAGTTACTCATTGTTGTGGATGGCTTGCTGTTGGGGCTATGGAGAAGACTGTTAGTTTTGGGGGTAACTGTGACTGAAAGAAGAAAAAAATATTTCCTTACAGTAACTTGAGTTCAGTTTTGGGATAAACATTTCAAAGGGCAAACCCACTGTGAAAGAAGAATTTTTTTCAGAGAAAGATTAAGATCTTCATAGTCTATAGTTACTGAACTCACGTTTGGGTTATGGAAGAAGCCTGTCAGTTTGGAGGTCAAAGATCAAAGTAACTGACTGTTAAATAAAGCATTTCCATACAATAACGTGTGTTCTGCTCCTTCTACAGCTACCAAATATTGTGGATAGCTTGCAAAAGGAGAAATTACAAACAGTTTCAAGCTTGGTGTCAAACAATAAAAGGTACATGGACAAAACATTTCGGAATGCTTGTATTTGGGTTGTGGATTATACTTTTAGAGTTGGGGTTAAAAAGTTGACAAATCGAAATCAGTATGGCAGAAAGAAGAAACTTTTGTCAGTGGTAACATTTCAGTTGTTTATATACATTGAGGGATAACATGGGGCTGGTATTTAATGTGCCATTCATAGGTACGCTTGTTAAGGTCTGAATGGTTACAAAAGGTTTCCACTGTGGCAAGTATAGATATACTAGAAATGAAATGAGCCTTATGGGTATGCATGTAGTTTGTATTGGTACATGTCATGTAGACTAGAAATGAAATGAGCTTTATGTAGTTTGTATTGATACAGGTACACTAGATATGAAAGGAGCGTTAGGGATATTCATGTAGTTTGTATTGGTATAGTTACACTAGAAATGTAATTAGCCTCATGGGTATGCATGTAGTTGTATTGATACAGGTACACTAGATATGAAAGGAGCCTTATGGATATTCATGTAGTTTGTATTGGTATAGTTACACTAGAAATGTAAGGAGCCTCATTGGTATGCCTGTAGTTTGTATTGATACAGGTGCACAAGAAATAAATGGAGCCTTATGGGTATACATGTAGTTTGTATTAGTACAGGTACACTAAAAATAAAACGAGCCTTATGGGTATGCATGTAATTTGGATATTGTCATCGGTAAAGGTTTTTTAATTGTTGTACATGTAGCACTGGTCACTGTACCCTTTCTTTTATACTCCATGTAGGATACTATAGATTCCTCAAGATGTAATTTATTTTGAGACATAATTTTGATTGTCAAGTTACTGCCAGCATATAGGTAAGGTAAGAGTGTTTAACGATTGAATAATTATGATCCACTGCTTTCCACGTGTCTGTAACAAAACCAAAAAGTTGCTAGATTAGAACTTATTTGTCATTTATTTTTGTCAACCATCCACAGCATAGAAATATTGAAAGAGAAGATTGTTTTGGACCCACAGTGGATGATTGATGCCCTCAAGTCTCTCATCACTGCTGAGATGTTTGTTCTGAGAAGTAACCAAGCTGTCACTGACAAATGGTTTGAGTTTAAGAAGAAAGGAAAACTGTCTCACCAGCTCGTTGGTTTGTAAACTTTCTATTGTGTAGCATGTTTTAAAACTGTGACTTTAAATTTCATGCTGATTAAGCTAAATAGCAAATTCGGTAGATCTTCAGAGATGCACAATATTTTTATGAATTCTTGCACCTGAAGAGCAGTGATGCATGAAAACTCCAACAGATTAGTTTTAAAAAAATGTAGTCTATGCAGTATGGCTGAAAACCAGCATGGTTTGTCTTCAGATGATAATTTCACTTAGCAGATACTACCTGATAATAGTGATGATGACAGGGAGTTTTAAATATTTTGAAGTGTATTCAAACAATGGCGCAAGAAAAGTAATACTGGAAATGCTAATGATTGATTTTGATATGGGATACATTTTGTGTTTTTATTATCTTAATTTCTCAGATTCTGTTCATGAGAGACTCATTAAATTTATCAAATGCATCTCTATTAATATACACCCTTACACCAAAAGAAGCTAATTGTGTGCTATATTTCATGTTTTACTTCATTTGGTTATGTATTTGCATTTAGCATATGATCACAGGAATCTTTTGGCATACTGTCGACATAGATTCTTGAAACTTGGTGCTGTTCTGTTAATCAGCTCCATTCAATTCAAAGAACATGCATCTGATGGCTTCATTTGGAAGAAGGAATACATTTGTTTCAGTGGTTTTGTTACAGTCAAAATAAAAAGTAGACCTCCTCTGTATCATCATGTTGAATATGTCTTTTGCACAAAACTAAATAAAGGAAGTCAATTCCTTTGGTATTTTATAGGAGAATAAAATGGGATTCATGCCTGATTTGACGTTATAAGTGGATTATCGAGGTGAAGGTGTATTGGGATTCATGCCTGATTTCATGTTATAAGTGGATTATCGAGGTGAAGGTAAAATGAGATTCATGCCTGATTTCATGTTATAAGTGGATTATCGAGGTGAAGGTAAAATGAGATTCATGCCTGATTTCATGTTATAAGTGGATTATCGAGGTGAAGGTAAAATGAGATTCATGCCTGATTTCATGTTATAAGTGGATTATCGAGGTGAAGGTAAAATGGGATTCATGCCTGATTTCATGTTATAAGTGGATTATCGAGGTGAAGGTTAAATGGGATTCATGCCTGATTTCATGTTATAAGTGGATTATCGAGGTGAAGGTAAAATGGGATTCATGCCTGAATTCACATTATAAGTGGCTGTAGTAGGCTGTAGATTCATGAAACTTGGTGAGGGAAAACATTCTGTTAATCAGCTCCCTTCAACTCAAAGAACATGCATCTGATGATTTCAGTTGGAAGGAGGAATACATTTGTTTCAGTAGTTGTTATAGTCAAATTAAAAGTATACCTCCTTTGTATTATCATGTTGAATATCTCTTTTGCATGAAACTAAATAAAAGGAGTCAATTCCTTTGGTATTTTATAGGAGAATAAAATGGGATTCATGCCTGTTTTCAGGTTATAAGTGGATTATGAAGATGAAGTTGTAATGGGATTCATGCCCGATTTCAGGTTATAAGTGGATTATCGAGGTGAAGGTGTATTGTGTAGTACAATTTTTAAAGAGGCTGTAGTAGGCCTGATAATGCTTACATGTCTTACACACCTTATAAATTGACCTATGTAATTGCTGTTTATATCGACGCATGGATGTTGCTAAATCACTTCTTAGCATATGCATTTGGTTGTAGATAAACATGATGCCAGCATGACCTTCCTATTTTACAAATCCAGAATGGATGTCTATATTGAAATTTCCTAAGCTTTGTTAAAACTACTTTTTCTAACATATATTGTTTCTGCTATATTAACATAATGCAGATACAATCTTGGGAATGTACATTCTGAAACCTTTAGATAGCTACATCTGAATAGACAACCATATGGACATTGGGTTTTCGTAAATGACTAAGGCAATACGTAATTTATTCTGGTCAAATGTTGTTTATTTGATGTCCAGCATAGGACATTGGCCATCCTGAAAATCTTGCCATTACTCTACTTGGATGAATGGTGGCAATGAAATAGGATTTCCATTAATGCACTTTTTGCAATATTTAATTGAATCTGAATAAAAAGGGTACATATCTGACCACCACCATGTCTGCACTTTTATGAGGGAGGTTTGAGACACAGATACCCTCTGATTTACCATAATACAGTAGAACCTGTCATGAGCGACCTCTGCTATGAGCGACCACCTGTCATGAACGACCACAATGGTAATGCACGGATCGATTTTATTATATAAACGCTCTGTAATGAGCGACCACCTGCTGAACGCGACCAGCGACCGCGATTTCTTGGCAAAATATGCATTTCAACACTGCTATGAACGACCGCATCGCAAAAAAACAGAGATCAACACCATTGACCTTGACATAATCCTTGGTAAACACGAGAGCTCAGGATGCATGTAGTATGCAAACAAAGTGCACATTAAATAACACTAAACAACCATAAGGCAAGATAAACACCACTAACCGTCATTTAATCCTTTGTATCAACGACCGCATAAATAGTAAAGAATGTTCAAATACAGTATTTAAAAAAAAAAAAAATTGGCTACCTACCAGTTGTGTGAAATTTACAAGTCCGGCATATGGTGTCATTTGTAAATTGCAGTAAACCAGACTAAAGTACATGTCACTAACCGCCATTGTAGTGATGAAGTCATGTGAATTGCCAGTAAGATTAACCATTTTTTATCAAAGGGAGTAATGATGGACATACGCGGTCAATTTAGAGGTTTGTATTTTTTCTTTATCTTTGTGAAAACCCACACATTGCCGGTAGTCCTAATGTCCCAGTGATAAATCTTTTGAAAGGGCTTCAGTGTAGGGTTGAGTACATCATTTGTCTTTCCAGTTAATCTGTAATGCCTGCGGGTGAATGAGGTCTTTGTCTTTCACACTAGTAAGTGAGAATCGTTTCCGGATTTGTTTCTTTTTTTTTTTTTTTTTGTTACAGTGTTTCACCAAGCCACCATTTGTTTACCCAGGTGCAGATGGTCGCAACCTTTGTTTATCAAGCTATAACGCTGGTGATTTAAACTTCGTCTCAAAAAAATGTATTGTTTCTTGATGAGTTAATTATTTTTGGGGGGGGGGTTTCATTCATTGGTAAATAATATATATTTATTCCACATTTCCCCAAATCCTGATCAAAATCGAAATACATCTAGTCGTTATTACATCAACACTAATAACAATGGCAGAACCTCCGATGAAGAAAAGAAAACTCCTAACACTGGAAGAAAGATTTAATGTAATTGAAAGAAGTGAAAAAAGGGAGACAGCTCGCAAAATAGCAGCCAGCTTAAATGTCAGTAAAACGCAGATTCAGAATGTTATCAAAGACAAGGAGTCCATTAGAAACGAATGGCAGAAAGGTGCACAAGCACAGAGGAAATATGCCACAGCACGACGGACATTGTATGGAGATCTAAACGAGCGAGTATGGGAGTGGTTTTGTGTTTCAAGGAGTAAAAACATACCAGTAAGTGGAAAGCTGATTCAGGAAAAAGCAATTATTGTCTCAGTAGAACTGAATTATGATGACTTTACTGCATCAAACGGATGGCTGGAGAGCTTCAAAAATAGATACAATATCACAGCAAGTGTGCTCAGTGGAGAATCAGCTGATGTGAATTTACAGACAGTTGATGACTGGAAAAAAAGACTACCAGCCATCATATACATGCGCTAATACATGTACATATTCAGGTGATGTTCAAATATAAATTTGATTCACATTGTTTGATAGATGTACACTGTATATCTTTATTATGTAAAGTTATTTTGAGAGGAATGCATGCAATATTTAACAAGATTAATAAAGGATATGATACATGTACAGTGAGTATGGGTATTTTTTTCTTCAGTGCTAACTACTGACTCTGGAAACCAGTCCATTTTCACACACCTGTTATGAGAGACCACCTGTCTTGAGAGACCACTTTTGGTTGGCAGAAGGGGCGGTCTCTCAAGACAGGTTTCACTGTACAAATTATCTCTTCAGTGTTCAGAGCTAAAACCATGAATAGATCACATGTCAATCAGAAATACAGTTTGTTGTCAAATACAGTCTCTGTGTTATGAGATAATATCAATATTAGAATATTATGAAATAATATTATAACTAGCTTCATTCGTTAATACAGTTTGATGTCAAATACAGTCTCTGTGTTATGAGATAATATCAATAGTAGAATATTATGAAATAATATCAATATTATAACTAGCTTCATTCGTTAATACAGTTTGATGTCAAATACAGTCTCTGTGTTATGAGATAATATCAATAGTAGAATATTATGAAATAATGTCAATATTATAACTAATTTCATTCGTTAATACAGTTGGATGTCAAAGACAGACTCCGTGTTATGAAATAATATTAATAATATAACTAGCTTCATTCTGCAGTTTGCATGCATGCTATTAGAGTTTGATGTCATCCTTACAGACAAGTTTATATTGAATATGATTGAGATTTGTTGGAGTTAATTCAGTTGATTTTGTTAATAAGTTAATAATTTCATTAATAATTTAACGAAACAGATTAAATAACATGATATTGGCAACATTTTGTGAACTTTTTGTGGCCGATCAGACCAAGGTACTCTCATTTACAGATCACTGACATCTCACCTCTGACCACATGGGTTTGAGTCTTAGACGATAAATGTGCATATGTGAGAAATCACGCCAGTAGTGTCCTATTGATCGGTGGTTTTTCCAGGGCTTGTGTTCTTCAGATACCATGTATACCATCTGCCATATATAGCCTATCATGTGCTGAAAAATTGTTCTTTGTTGACAAGAGAGGATATAATACAACCTAGTCTACGCAGACCAACATTTGTCATGCACTGACATGGTGGCAATACATATTTTAGTTTTTAAGATAAACTATTAAAGAAAATTTAAAATTTTCATTCATTGGTGCACACATTATTTGGACAGAGAGAAACGTACTTCTATTTTAATGTCTTGATATTTATGTTACAGACAAAATTACTTAGAAGATTTTACCAGACTCATGTAAATGATAGTTTAATTATTCCGTTAAAAGGAATAAATTGTCTCATCTTGGATTCTTGTAAATTCATTTCTGCCATTAGGTCATCTGTTCCTTTGAGGGCTTTTTGCTTTCTAGCTACATGGAACAAGTTCCAAAACATTCATTTTCATTGTTATCTAAAGAATGTATTTATCAGAGAGTGCAAAGTTGATTTAGCCGATGTAAAAACTGTTTTCTTTCCATTTAAAGATGCTGTCTGGACAAAAGAAAAACAGCAGGATCTCCATGACAACAAGGACCACATATTGTTACTAATGGAGCAGCTGAACATAATTGCAAAGCTGAGGGTATACAGCGAGGAGGAATCAGAAGCCAAGGTCAGTTCATTTTAAAAACATGCATCTCACATTTAATGACAGCACATCTTAGATTAGTCACCTATCAAAGCCTTACATTTAAAACAACAATGAATGCATGTATTAGGAGTTAAAGGCACATCAACACAATAATGGATACAACAAGCACAGGGCAACAGCTAACAAAAATATTCATTCATGTTTGTATTGCTTTAGATATGGAAAAGGTGAAAGTGAACACCAAAATGAATGCAAGCAAAGCAGATGGGGCCTTAGATACACAATTTAGTGTTGATAAACCAGGTAACCAGTTTATTGTTGAAATGGTTAAAGAAAACATGACTGATTGTGGAAGATATTTTAGCCTTGTGTGGTAATTGAGTTTTTTTGTTGTTTGGCTGCAAAATATGTGGAAACAGTATGCATCCCAGTCTAAACTGAGTGTGGACATACAAGGACCTAGAATTATCTAATACATAGAGCATCAAAAGAGTGTTTAACACTCATTGTTGGATCGTAAATGCTTTTCATTTGTGCTAGTCTGTCCCTTGGAAGAATTACCTTGGTAAGACACTTGTGCTAGTCTGTCCATGTGATGAATTAACATGGTAGGACACTTGTGCAAGTCTGTCCATGTAAAAAATTACCATTCTAGGACACTTGTGCTAGTCCATCCATGTAAAGAATTACCATGGTAGGACATTTGTGCTAGTCTATCCATGTGATGAATTACCATTGTAGGACAATTATGACATTGACTAGTGCTCTGAAGATAGAAAATACATTAATTATCCCTTAAAACAGATATTAAATTTGTTTACAGCAGCTGACATTGTTATTTACTTACCATAGGACATATTTTAAAGCTGATAAACTCTATTGATTTATACAATTTGAATAAGTGATATATTTTGGTCTATGGCAAGTTTCTATCCACATAAACAGAAGCATGGCAGAATATGCTTCACTAACAACCAGGAATGACTAGAAAATAAATTGACTGCCTTGCTAGTAACCAGGAATAACTAGAAATTAAATATCCTCTCTGTGAAAACCAGCAACTTAAAAATAACATTTCTGGACATCCTTCTGATCATTCATTTCACATTGCTTTCAATTTTGTTACTGTTGACCTCCATGTGAGATTTAAGGATTATATGTATCATCATAAAAGTATCATAATTGAAGTTATGCCAATAGGCGAAAATACAAGATGGAATATTATTATCTAATATGTTGTCATGCAAGCAATTCTTAATAGTATTAACTAATATGTTGGCATTCAGGCAGGTATTGTTTGTAGACAAACAGGACCTAATAATATTATCTAATTTGTTTACAGACAAACTGGTCTGAATAATAATGTCTAATGTGTTGTATAATGTGCTTGCAGACAATCTAATATGTTGACAGTAAATCAGGACTTGGCATCCTCTAATATGTTGACAGTAAAGCAGGTCTTGATAATATTATCTAATACGCTGGCCAACACTTCATAATATAATTTAATATACTAGCTGACAGGCAGGTCCTACTAGCATAATCTGATATTTTGGCAGACAACCAGGTCGTAAAAATATTATTGGATATGCTGGCTGAGAAGCAGGTATTACTAATATTGTCTTAATGTCTAATATGTTGGTAGTGAAGCGGGTCTTAATAGTATTCATTTTACAATTTCTGCCACAGTTTAGTAATCTGGTCACCTTTTGGGACTTTGTCCTCTTAAGACCATGTCACACTACGCTATTGTTGACTGGAGCAAGGTCATTAAGAATTAATGCGAGTTTGACTTTTTTCAGTTTCTCTGTTTGTAACAGAGTTAGTTTAACAAGTTTTTAAGATGCTGGATTTCTAATGTATGCTTTGATTTTCCTTGTGAAGTTTCAGAAGCATAGACTATACGTTTTGATTGCAACACTGACTTTTATGATTCCTTCGTTAGTGACAGGGAATTTATTAATTTACATTAGTGAGTTAGTAACTTGAAGAGTTA
>JAECUM010062001.1:0-16368 GCA_016617855.1 Megalonaias nervosa | reverse complement strand
TAAGCCCCCTCTCGTTTTCACATGTTTTTCATAACGTTAGTCTCTGGGTGTGTTATTTCTCTGGCTCGTTTTCAATTGATCTAGCACGTTTGTAAACGTGATCTGGCCTTTGGTCGTTCATCTTCCTAGCTCTCGCATGACCTTGAGGGTATGTCATAGCACATCTATCCATAGCAAAGTTGTAGGATTCTCGTACACAGGAGTTGTACTCTGGCTTGCTGGGCCAAGATACATCGTAACAGGAAGATTCATACGCAAAGCACAACATTTATTTAAGCAAATATCATTTCAGGCAGCTACATTTAACGCAACATGTGTGCAAAGTTTTATTTCCCTGTTTTAATTTGCAGGTGATTTTGAAGGAAACAAAGTAGATTACAACGAAGAAGTTTTGTTAGAAGACAGTAAGTATAGGTAGTTTTTATAATTTTACCGACGCAAAGAATAAGATCTATATATTATCCAGGAATATTTCTTGCTCCAAAAGTTTCGTCATAAACTGGTACCAATCCATCACTTGTACACGTTGATGCACATATAATTCTACTAGACACAAACTCTGCTCTTCAGTTCAAAATATTCAGTTGGGTTCGATTATTGTGCATTTTCATTTATTTATTATACTTGTTCTACGACAAGATGCTTAGTATTTAAAATCATATCCTACGTCATATGTGACGTAATAGAAAAGATCTATTTATATGGGAGCAATTATCCATAATAAATATATACCGTGTATGGAAACACATAAAGTACAACACTGCCGGTTCAGTCTATGTTGCCGCATATATATATATATATATATATATATATATATATATATATATATATATATATATATATATACCTTTGTGTGCTTTAACTTGAACAATACTGGTTCAGTGTATTATACCTCACATTTAACTATATATATAATGATCTTCTGAGGGCAATACCTGAACACGTAATGGGATTTTGTTACGTTTCTCATTTAAACAATGAGTATACGCTACATCTGCAGTTATTGGACCTGCAGCAGAAATAGTACCATGCGCTTTACCGTGGTCCCCCTCACCCAATGTTGATGGTCTTGGAGCATTTCGATGTCGACGAGGGAGGTCTCAGATTCGGCCGGAGCTCGCAAAATTGCTGGACACTTTACTGGAATTATTTTATGGTAAATATTTAGAGTACTGTTTCTTAATTCGACCACACATAATTAATTTTAAATTATTTTAAGTAATAAAAATGCTGTCTGGAAGCGTCCATAGTGGAACAGTCGCTCAATCTCAAAACTGTATGCATGAAGTACGTTGTCGTATGACAAGTATTGTTCGAGTAAATGGCAACGTATTGCAAATAAACAGTGTATTGTATAATGAAATTATCAAAACCATATCCTTTCACTCAATTTAAGCCTCTTATAGTCTCTTTTAAATATTAACCATATCATATCACCAGTATTTAAAATGACTCACTTTAGTTCTTTTTTAAATGTTGAATGTATAAACTGAATAAAGATAAGATTTGCATTGCTAGTACAATCATTTCCACTTTTCTAAATTAAAAGCAATACATCTTAATTGCCACCCTTCACATAACGGAAGTCAAATATGTGTGCATTATCAAATAGGTTATAGTTTGCAATTTGCAGGAGCAAAGGTCAGCAGAGTTTTATGGAACTTAATATATAATGATAGTAAGGGCTTAAAGACAGCGCTGTGATTTCTCATGCTTATCCTAAATGGTAAATATTTATAGTACTGTTTCTTTATTCGACCACATAGAATTAATTTTAAATTATTTTTAAGAAATAAAAATGCTGTCTGGAAGCGTCCATTGTGGAACAGTCGCTAAACCTCAAAACTGTATGCATGACGTACGGTGTCGTATGACAAGTATTGTTCGAGTAAATGGCAATGTATTGCAAATAAACAGTGTATTGGATAATCAAATTATCAAAACCATATCCTTTCACTCTATTTAAGCCTCGTATAGTCTTTTTTAAATATTAACCATATCATTTCACCAGTATTTAAAATTGCTCACTTTAGTTCTGTTTTAAATGTTGAATGTTTAAACTGAATAAAGATAAGATTTGCATTGCTAGTAAAATCATTTCCACTTTTCTGAATTAAAAGGAATACATGTTAAATGCCACCCTTCGCATAACGGAAGTCAGATATGTGTGCATTTTCAAATAGGTTATAGTTTGCAATGTGCAGGAGCAAAGGTCAGCAGAGTTTTATGGAACTGAATATATAATCATAGGAAGGGCTTAAAGACAGCTCTGTGTAATCTGTCGTGAAAAGAGTTATCATGATTATCCTAAATTCAAAACAAAAATTCGATCAAGAATAAGTAGAGATATTTGAAATGCATACGAATCTAACCAGATTCTTACTAAGCCTATTTCGATATGATCCAAATGGTTTTGACTTATTTTGGACCATTAACTAGCTTTAAACTTTGGAAAATCACCTTCCGGTTTAAAAAAAAAAATTGCATAGAAAAACGAAATTTTCTTGGTACATCACATTTGTTAAAATGTATTCGGAGATATGGTTTGTAAAGTTGACAATATCTGTAACTATAAGAGCTACGATTTTAATACAGGAAACTAGATAGTAGAAACCAATTCATGTGTAATTGGTAGTTTAAATAAGAACAATATTGTGTAAGTTTGCTATTTGAGTTAGGGTGTTTAAGCAAAGGCCGTAAACTATATTGCTAATACAATATATCACAGGTTTTAGAAATACAAAAAATGAGGATAACGATATGAAACTTGCAGATTTTGAAGATTGCCTCTGTGCCATTTTGTTTTAATTACCTTTTCAGTAAACCATGGACCAATATAAATCTGAAACAACATTATTCCCACGACCTCAAACTTAAAACAAAATATATCTCCTTTACTTTAGGACGGCTTTCGCCTTTTGGATCGCATCAAACATAATTTTTTGCAGCGTAGTTTGCAATGGGGCTGTCTGCTTCACCGCAGCGGGAGTGTGCATCATTCTAGCTATAGTAGTGTACAATCATCTGAACCCATCCATGGGCTTCAGGCAGCAGGGATTTCAGGGGAAGGTGCAGCTACGCTACGGCTGGTGTATCTTGTCTAATCTTATATTAGGTAAGTAACAGTCTTCTTATCTTGTAGGTTAGTTGATTGACTGGCCATTCTGTTATATGATAGATCGATCCAATAATTGAATGAGTCAATCAGCTACTAGTTGAATAATTATTCCCTCAGTTGATCCAGTTTGATTGGTCAAGATATTATATCATTGTTTGCATAATTGATTGAATAAATGAATTATCCAAGTGAGTAAGAGATGCAATTAGTATGGCTTGTTAGTTTCTTTGTCGGAGTGATTTACTGATTGATATATAGGTCGGCTGATTTGTAGGTTGATTAAGTTATGAATAGATGGCTTGACAGAGAGATGGAAAGGAAGGGAAAGAAAACAAACAATTGACGGACCTGACGATCAATGTAGTTGAATATTTCATCAATTCATCATTTATATGAATCAATCAATTATTATGAAATACTTAACTAATTAATAGAGTGATGTTGAGCTATAACTGATTGAATAACATAAAAAAAAATATGTAATATGGTCAGTTTATTTGCATACTTTTTCACTCAAGAAAATGTGTTATCTATCATATTGGAAACATCTTGAGAAAGACAATCTTAAACAGAATATTAAATTATTGCCATTTCACACTACGTTATCACTAATATTTAGTCCCCATTTGGAGGTATCATAACCACGTTATTTTTAATCTTAATGATTCTGGCCAATTACAAATATCCACATAAAGTCACAGCTTTCTTATTCCTGGAAACTGCTTTAGAAGATCACCATGAGGATTATACTTACAGATACCCTGTCACTCTAGTGGAATATAACAAGACATGCAAACACGTTGCACCTCCAGTACAAGATAATTATACAGGGAGATACTGTGGACATGTAGTGCAAGAAAACAAGAAATGCATATACTCTATCCGTCTAGTGCAGGATAACAAGGTAAGCAGATACTCTGGCCCTCCAATGCATGATAGCATGGTGACCAGATACTCTGCTGTAATATAACAAGGTAGGCAGACACTCTGATGCAAGATAACAAGGTACGCATATACTCTGATGCAAGATAACAAGGTAGGCAGATACTCTAATGCAATATAGCAAGGTAGGCTTATACCCTGCTGCAAGATAACAAGGAAGGCGGATACTTTGATGCAAGATAACAAGGTAGGCAGATACTTTGATGCAAGATAACAAGGTAGGCAGATACTTTGATGCAAGATAACAAGGTAGGCGTTGAATGAGTATCTAAATAAATATCTATCTGAGTAAAATCAATATCTGCAATGTCAGGTCATGTTCTTTTGACCCGTTGAATCACTAATTGTTTTCTTTGGGTTTAGGGTAATTTTAACACATTATTGTCTTTATTGTGCCTAAGAAATTGGATCTAATTGCATTTCCCGAGGACACGCCAAGACCACCGATCAGGATTGGTCTTGTTATCGAACGCGAGCCCATTTGATTATGATTCACCAATCAAAGTACAGCATTCATTACTGAATTACAACTTTAATTTCTATGAATGTGAAAAACTGAATTCGGACCAAATTACCAGCAACCAGCCCGAAACGACATGCAACGCTTTAGTTGGTAGGCAACGCAAACTTAGTGGACCGGTAAGGTCAACAGATTATCAACTTGTATTGGTGTTGTTTAGAGCTACGTAAAGTAGATCTCAGTTAACTCACATTAAACGTTAAGATGCGAGGAGGAGGAATGAGTTGACACCTATTATGTACAACTGGACATGTTTAAGTAATTTGCAAGAAGAAACTTATATCAATCTTTCTCATTACTATCGATAAATCTGGCAATAATTAAATCTAAGAAAATGATGCAGCTATATGTAAATGTAATTAAAATTCAAGTATATTAGAATTTTAGGACATATAATGCATGTATAACCATATGGCGATTGAGTTAATTTAGAATCCGCTGAAAGAGAGTAATAGCAAAATATTACATACATTTAGTACGTGTTCTTACACTGTGGGGTGTAGGTATGGGGATAGGGCTTGGGGAGAGTTGGCTGTATGGGGTTATATCTTTAAACTGGACAGTTGTGTTCTGTATTAGGAAGGAATTGGACTTTTTAGAATTCTTGGTTTATACAGGTCACAGCCTCTATCCCCATGACTTAATTCTTGCGAATCTCACCGTCACACGCGAGTGTATGCGCACACCCACGAATCATAAAACAATAAGTGCTAGAAAACAACAAAATAAACTAATGATGGATTATAGTGGTTTACCTTAACGATGTACACACAGTGAAAATCAGCGGATAGCTACTACGCTTAAGTCAATAATTACGTTCACGATATTTACGAAGCAAAATCAGCTCATACCTTGCTCATCATTAGTGTGCTTAAGTCAGTAACCACCATACTATTTTGGTTTCCTAGTATTTTGTTATTTTTTCTTTGACTTATATTGTCTGTAAATCCACTAACACACGATTCCTTTTTTGTGATCGGAGTTGTCGGTGAATTTCTGTTTCCGTCAACACAATCTCTAAATCAGGCATCCTAATTATTTTATCCTCTATATCGAAAGTATAGTTTACCAACTGTATTGAGACAATATTGTCCCGCTGCAAGCAGTTCTAAAAAAAAAAAAAAAACACGTATTCGTGAATGCAATCGTATTGGAATTAAGTTGTTTGCACCAAGAGAGACACCGATTACTATCGATATAGCCCCAACAATAATTCATGTTGATGCAGCTATGGGGGATGTGATTCCTCCTACAGCAAGAACAACAGGTATTGCAGCGGTAAGCCCACAAATCATAACATATGTCTGCCTGAAGAAAGTTTCAGTTTTCAACGATTCTACGTTTTCGAGGTCTAGCACAACGGTCATTAAAAGTATAATGGTTGCTCCCATGTTTGATATTTTAGACGATCTTTCTCGTTTTCGAGTTTTAACCGTTACCCGAAAAACTGCTCCCTGTTGAATAACAGTCGAGTTCTTTGTTTTCTCAACTGAGTTAGGTCTTTTTCTTTTTTTGTACATATTGCATTGGAGAAGGTAACCGGAGTGAATATAGCGATGAATTCCACTTCATCGTTCTCGAAACAATCCATGAGTGATTTTGTGCCTCTTGGTGCATTCATTGATCGGTTATGTTTACGATTACTCGAAGGTGGATTCGAGCTGGTTGTGGTGGAGTTAATTGTGTGTGTCTGTTTGGGCCGTAGCAAACATTTATTTCAGTGTATACGAAGGCCTGGAAACGCCATTTTTAAACAGATATTCGTTGACAAGTGGACCAAAATCACTATCGATGTTGGTATCACTAGTCACCTGATGCAATACTCTATCAGTAAATGCCGCAACCTCATCACCTCATCACCGCGGCAAATCTTAAACATAAACAACAAAAAGTGTTATGTACCTTTCTGGAAAAATGTTAATTCTTTCGAACTGAATTTCATCTTCGCCAACTAATGATTGCATGGTATCTACCTAAAATTCATTGTTTTCTTTTGTGAAAATTGATACTAATGTTACCAAAATCAAAACAAGATGCAGTTCGTCGTTGATCATCATCGTCATTTGACCCCACCCATCTTTAGTTCCGGTCAAGCTAAAGAAGTATGATTCATACTAGCGCATATTCAAATGTGACTTATAAATCTATCTAAACAAATGCAAAGAGAATCTAAAATAAGTGGGCCTCATGCTAAGGCTGCTATATTAGTTGTTTCCTCTCCTTCTTTGGTTAATATTCCTTTGATTATGCGTCGTGAAGATCATTCGCGTGGCGATTGGGGCACATCATTGATTTAATCACCCGAATATTGTTTTGTTGTAGCATCAGTATTATCAACATACTTCTTGATACATGCAATCAACTAACGAGATTGTCTGAATCTCCCATTTTCAGTGATCTCAGCCAGAGCTTTCCAACGGTACCACTCAACCCGCAACAATATATTTAATGTCGACGCTAGTCGTTTCAGTTCCCAGTTCGATCTAGTAAAACTCACAAGCTCACCTTGGTTAACACAAACAACAATACGACTAGTAAACTCGATCAAATACATTTTAGTGGCAAACCTGCTATGAACCACAGCAGCACCGTGTCTGGTTGCGTAACGTCCGTAAATAATAATATATATTTTACATAATGTTAAACGTGGTTTAATATACAATCATTACGCGTTTGCGCTGCAGGTGAACACTCAAGTGCTCGCAACGCTTCAACCACAAGATGACAACATATGGGACCGTCAAACCGAGTTTCTATTGGCATAGTCGAATTAAATAATGATGGACGATTCGGTCCGCGTCTGCTCAAATAATCAAGATCCAGCCCATACGAGTCGACGTTCAGTAATAAATTTGGTGTCACCACATATGCAACCCGGTGAGTGCCAGGTTCTGTTGTCAAATTAAAGTTAACTATGTCGGTTTCGTGTGTGTGGCAACATCGATGCAAGTGTATTGCGCATAAAGTCACCACGAAAATTCTTGACTGATTTTAGTATCGCGAGTAAATCTGCTGGTTAATAGACGTGTGGCATTCTGGATAATTGAAGCCATCTGCCTGATCGTATTCGTCGTATTTTTTCTGGTAATTGAAGACCTTTTCATTTTTTTGTATTCGTTAAGTGACCGCCAATGACCTTGTCAAAGCCATTCCTGATGCTGCTCCGGCAGCCAATACCGCCGCGTGTTTGCAAACGTTGGAGTCCCCAACGCTGGAATCACTTCAAGACATGGGAATATTTAACCGGTCTCATGAAGTGCATCACCATTAAGTTAACTGTAACATCACCGAGGAATTATTTTGTTTGGCCTCACTAAGCGTATTTACTTGTGTTTGAGGATCCACTTTGGAACAATTCTAATTTTGTTAGAGAAAGTTTAAATGTCACCCCACACATGTTTGTGTTTGCGGTTTCCTTTCCAAACTGATGTTCACTAAGGTACACCTTCTCTTACGATATGACTTTATTATTTAAAGAAATAACAGGTTCAATTTCAGAACCTAATACAATTTCAACAGGCGCATCACGGCCACTCATTAGACCATCCGCTCCGTCCAAAAAGCGAAGACTTGTCAGAAGGAATCATTGCATATCAATAGTAACCTTCAGCAGGAGGCGCATATACACGTACAGAGACATGTATGTCAACAGCAGGTTGCTTAAATAATATTAAATAAATAAATAAATAAATAAATAAATAAATAAATAAATAAATAAATAAATAAATAAATAAATAAATAAATATTAAATAAACTGTCCCTGAATACTTCTTGGTGAGTGCGCATCTGTGGTACATGCAAGAAACTACAGCATCAAAGCTATTCCAGATCACATAAATGATAACAAACGTGAGTCTGTAGTCAGTGAAGGGGGTTAGTACAGACATCCACACTGTTAATATTGACATCATAAATATGCCATGACTACCTTTTGTACGCCAAAATGCTACGTTGGCGTTATTCTTCAGAACTAATGTACCTATGTTTATCTCCAAAAACAACCTGGCGAAGATCTCCACAAATCCTAAGTAAGTGACAGGGGAATTGCAAAAGAAAACCGCAATGAGTCCATAATATATTGTGATCGACATTTGCAAATCCAAGGTTGTAACTATCATTCGTGCAAGAGAGCAGTGGGGAACCAGATGCATCAGGTCAGGCATCCATACAAGCAGGTCGTAGGTCCGCAAAAGAATCCTGTATAATTTGACGAAATGTTCACCGTTTATGATCCGCATTAGTAAATGAGTCCTTGACAAACATTATTTGATGGACCAGCTGCTCTTGTGTAATCATAATTTCATCTGATGAGTCCACTAATCGTCGAGGCAGCGTCAACGTTGTCTAACTTAGCTTTATTTCCTTTCCGTCGACCAAATAGAGTGTGCTGTTGGACAACGCCATGAGATCATTGTTGAAAAATCCAACTTGGACATCAGCACTTTAATTAGCATTAACATTTTGTACAAGTTTTATCTTAATTCCAAGAAGGCCTCCCAAAGAGGAAAAAAATGGGTGTGTCTTGCATTTCTACTTTTATTTTTATTAATATCTCTAGCAGCGTATGAATAATACTGAAAATCTCTTTTACTTTGACCTATAAACAGAGGCGCACAAATATCAAATGCCGGATCTGGTACATCTTTGATTTGGGCCATGGATAAACTATTACATTATTGACTTTGTCTTAATATCTAGACCTCTTTGCCTTCAAGCACCACTTCCCATTACCAAATTTTCAGCAGCGGAATATGCTTTTCGTTGTTGAGCTGTATCCTAATTGGACAGTCGATTTTGGGTATCATTAATAATTTTACCAACAGCGGTCGGAATTGTATCGTTGATGGTAATGTAATCGCTTTTTGGTTGATAAGTCACTAATTGCTGTAATCGATCTCAAAACGATTACAAGGCCCGAATACTGACAAATCGATGTGACCTTTCTAATTACCTCTGGTACTTTGTTACCAGAAAGAACTGACCCAAATCCAATCGATCCACAAATTCATCTTCAGATGTACATGTTAACTCTTTGTTTGGTTGATATACGTTTGCGTGCGGGACCACTAAAACCTTTTCAACGTTTGAGCGGTTCCTCTTGTTGTCCCCACTTAGCTCTCTAGATTTGTTTGAAAGAAGTGTGTTTCTTTACGCAGAAGCATTACAATTTTTTTTTTTTTACTGCGGTTTTTGCCGCTATTCCTTTTCTCGGTTTCGTCAGTGGTGCAAATGTTGTTTGTTTTGTTCATAGCCTGACATGGGTCTTTTAGTGCCATTTTTCTTGAATGTAACATATCTTTGATAGTTTTAACGCGTTTACAATAAATCTTTGAGAACATCATCATACTATTGAGCATCAGCCGATGGTGCAATCACGTACAACCAATCACGTATTAACCACCTCAAAATCGTAGTTAATAACAATACGTTTTTCCTGACTCAGCAGGGATAATGATCAAAGCGCGAACTGAGTTTGCAAATATTAAACTGGATTCATCAGAACTATCCTTGGATCGATTAGGTACTTCCTGCGCAAATAAATCAATCACGTTTAATTTCTTTTTTCATGATGCAGTTGAATAATACAGTGTATGTAATGTAATATTGTGTGAGATGTCGCATGAAAACTCATTTGAAAATCCAGCTCAGTTCAAACACGTAATGGTCAAAATGCAATCACTAGAATTTGTTCAAAGATGAACAAATTTTATTTTGTATGTTTGTGTCTTGCAAGCTTGCTCACGGACAGTATAACTCGTTTACTTGAATAAAATTAAAGTGGGCCTGGTATA
Source organism: Megalonaias nervosa (assembly GCA_016617855.1). NCBI lineage: Eukaryota > Metazoa > Mollusca > Bivalvia > Unionida > Unionidae > Megalonaias > Megalonaias nervosa. The sequence continues at coordinate 5,996 of JAECUM010062001.1, read as the reverse complement.
TGAGTTTATATTCGACTTGATTCTTGCAACCAACCACAGCTTGGTGAAGCACCTATTAATCATGCTGCTCCCGCATGTTACCAACACGACCTGTTTATAAGTATATCAAACAATATCTGTGCACGTCAACTTGCCGTTATAGATCTTATTCGTGGCTTGAATGCGATTAATCCAACACTATGAGATCGAATCGCATGATGAATCATGGAAGGTGACAAAAGGCCAAGATTGCACTAGGTGGCCATTGAAATTAACTTATTTTAATGTAATGGTTTCTGGGTGAATCTTATGCATTATGTATTACATTCTTTACGGTTATTGGAGAGTTGAAGAGGTCTAAAAAAAATTGGCATCCGCGGCAAACCTCGCCTATTTTAATGCTCGAGAATGTTTGGCCAAACAAGCATTGTAGGAATTTTACCTGCTTGCGTCAAGAACAATTTCACGTGCTTGTTTGATATTCAAATACTAAATGAGGTTCATCAGGCTTTGGTCTTATTTCTTCCAAATGATCGTGTATGTGATCGACAAAGTCGTATAGGACTGTACATATTATGGACCGATTTAATCACACACCTGACGAATGATTATTTGGACATCAAAACGTACAACAAAATGCACAATAATTAGTAATGCAATCACGGTGGCAGAGCGGTTTACATAGATGGTAACTCGACTTCCATCAATTATACATACGCTAATAATAAAATCACCAACAAACCCCCAACCTTTCTATTGGCGTTACTAAACAACGGGTGTTCATTCGGATTATCGCTGTTGTAAAGTCGCTCGTGAATGCATTTGATGCGATATGAATAAACATCGGTAGTTATATGCATCGACAGTGATTCTTTGTCGGTATAAAGCATCTTAACACGGTTTGATCTTGCAAAACAACCGTACGTGAGCAACTTTGACAAGTCATGTACCGATGAACAAGCATAAGTTAAGTCGACTTGCGCGTTGCTGTTTTTACTATAAACAGTAACAATATCCATCAGCAAAGATATTTTTTTGGTATTCAAATGCTGAGTCGGCCATATGTTGAAGTTTTACTTGTCTAAATCGACTTCAAAGAATTATCCGTGGTCGGTATTGTTGTTGTAATCGTGTACTTGATTTTGTATGTCAATATGTAGGGACCATTCCTCGAAAACTATCCAAAAAGTAACGGTTGCATCATTGCCAAATCATAAAGGTCTTAGGTGCAAAGATACACGATGTAATATTTGGGACAGAGGAATCATACCCGTCTATATTTGTGTTGTTTGAGCGTGCATATTGATGACTTGACAATGATATTCCACCATGAAGTGAATGCTCGATAAACAGATGCATATTTATATCACTTAGCAATTCCAACTTGATTTTTCTTTTTGACATCAGCAAGCAGAAGCAGATGGGCCAACAAATACAGATCATGATAGTCATCCATATTTTTGAGTCAAATGCTGACCAAATTTTGTGTCATGTAGTCCTTGGCGGAAATACCTTCAGGAGACAATGCGGAAACAAACTCGCTTCCATAGGTGCCAAATGAGTTTCAGTACTGATAGGGATAAAGGGCTTTTCTAGTTAACAAGTCAGTGTAAATGATACAATGACAGGTGCAAGATGTTTTTGTTCGCGAACATGCTCAGCAACAGCAGTTGCAATACGACGGGGGGTTTTATGCTCAAATGACGTAATAATGCAATTTTTTTTCTCAGATTTGTTGTCAGATTTCCTTGCACCTGTTGGAATGCTTAAATTGCGCTCACGTGCAAATAGTTTCAGTTGTTGTACCGTTGCATTTGCAGGGGGAAATTTATGTACAACTGGGGCGGTTCGTTTAAAAATCCAATAATTCAAGTATGTAGGATTTTCGCATAATATTTGTTATCTACATTCCACTCTGTTGTGCGATTGTTTCAGCTGATGCATGGTTGGCATTTATATATTCATATAGATATGAAACTCGCTCTGTAATTGGAAGTTCCATTTATATTTTTTTCCTTGGTTTACCAAGATTAGAAACTGCTCATTATTTCATCGACATTTTCGATCTTGTTCGATGGGTTTTTCTCGACGATGTTAACACGGTCAGACATCTTTGCAACAAAAAGTGTTCATATTTGTTTTAGCAACTTTTTGACGGCGTGCACAATAATTCTGGTGAAAATATCCACATAGTCGGCAAAGTTGATTTCGTGATTTGACTCCTACAACACATTTGATAAGTGGCCGAGGATCTGGGTCAACACGAAACAACAGCAAATGTGATTTACAGGATTCGCAATAACAAGCCTTGCCACATAGGTAGTATTTTCCCTTGCATACGCCTTTACACGTATTACTCCTTAATGAACTTCTTGAATTACATTTCTCCAGTAGCAAAAAATCAGTACTTTTTAATCACACACGTTTCCGATTGCTGGTGAATGATCCTCTGGCATGCGTACTACTCATTGAATATTAAGGGTCCTAAAACAGCTTGCAGTAGGTAGTATAGATAATACGGTCAACTACTGGATAATTTTAACAATGAATTGTTAATACGATGAATCATATCCTATCACAACTTGTTCGCCATTTACTATCGATGAACCATCCACGAGAAATATTTGTGATGTTTATATATAATGTTTTTAACTCAGTATTTGGCTAAACAACTGCATACTAGTTACTTGATCGTTTTTTAAGAAACGGTATACCAACGCGTTAATGCTCAATGGATCTTCATGTATGATGTGATTCCTCCTTAGTTTCTGTTTCTTTGCGCTGAAATCTCTTTTTAAAAGTGTCATTAGTTTATTGATCTCATTATTGTCTTCATAAGCATTAACAACTGTCTTTGGTTATTCTAAAAACATTTGCTCTCATTTGTGTACCCTTTCTGATCTTCTGTACTCAAGCTACATTCACGTGATGTTTCAGTGTCATCGTCGTGAACATCATTATCAGTATTCGACGTTAGCGTCTTTATAGTTTCTTGCACAATATCAAACAATGACCTTTCGATTTGTTTTCTCAGACTTTTATCAAACTCATTTATTTGCTGTTCTAAGATAATTCCTTCGTTAAATAGTTGGTACAAATGTTCCGGATATGTGTTCTTTTACCACTAAAACGATGATATTTCGTTAATATAAAAACATTCTCTGTGACAGTTGGCACAAAAAAATAGTTCTCTGCTACGTTGTAGTGGCCATCAATAATACTGCTTCTTCAGCTTTGTGTGGCATCGTTGCAAATCAGTAATATAAGCCTGATTTAAAACTTTACTTTGTAGTACCATAATAGAGTTTTTTGACGCTTCTTGACGTAAGTGCACAAGCTATCCTCTGAGTTTTTACTTAGTAAAAATCGTCAGTGTCAACCACTATTAGTCTTATTCTGTATATTCATTGTTGACTACAAGTTATTTTTATAATCCGTTTGTGTGCGCATACAATCGTGTGTAACGGTGAAATTCGCAAAAATCGAGCTATGGGGATAAAGGTTGTGGCCTGTATCGGATGGCGATCTTTCGACCATAAACTGAAGGGATGACGCATATACTCCCGATCTGCGTTTCCCAGAATTGTAAAGGACACATGTTCTGTAAATTCTGTCAACGACGTTGTACAATGAGATGCCCCATTCAATGAAAAACAAACGAGGTCCTCACCGAAGAGATCAAATGAGATTTGTGTAGATATTGCAATAAACGTCAATTATATGAATACATGGTATTATTCTGCAGCCTATAAGCCTGTGGGCATAACAAACGGAGACACTATACCTGTCATTGCCCAGGCTGAACATAATATTCAAAGAAACACTGGTACAGAGGACACATATTTTTTAACGTTTATACATAATTGTGAAGTTCGTGATGGAAGTAAAACAGAAGCTGTCGAAAGGACGTTATGACGAATATGATTATACAAGACAATTGTAAAAAACAATAACAAAAATTCCACTGAAATTCTTCAAAACTATATATTATCGTTTCGAAATTGTACTTAAAGTGTATTTGACTCTAGAAACATATTAATGATTGCGCAGTTACATGAACCATGCCATATGACACGCAATTAAGCGTACATTTTCGTCCAGAATGAATATACAAATAACGCAATACATGGAATTTGGCTACAGACGTCCTGTGCTTCAAGGTCTTGTATTGAGAGCTATCATAGTCTTTCATGTTTTCATGTGCAAAGATGACTCCTCCTTTCAGGCAATATCCACATTGCTTATAATTTCATCATTGTTCAAATCATACTTATTCAAGTATATTGTCAACATATGAAATTTTGCCTTGCTTGGGTGTGAACATATATCGCTACAAAAGTCATGAAACGTTTTGGACAAACATTTTATATCGTTATATATTCTACATATTTTCCATTGCTTCTTCGTATTCTATATTTGTTGCTTGTTTGGTTTGTTTACTTAGAATTATGGGTAAAAATAATGCATTTCATTGGTACTATTTTTGGTTGATACGATATGGAATGTGAGTGGGGTTTTTTTGGTAGATACGATATGGAATGTGAGTGGGTTTTTTTGTGTTGAGAGCCTGTGAAAAAAAAAAAAGTTAGTAATCATTTGATATTTTTATCAAATGTACAGGTTTTGCTCATTGCGTCTTTCTCTTTATTATTTATTTAGTTTGTAATATTAGTTTTGTTTGTTGTGTTTCGTTTGCTTCGTATTAGGGATAAAAAAGAATATATTCCAATAATCTTACTTTTGGTTGGAAAGGTATGGACTATTTTTGTTTCTTCTATTTTTGATGTGAGATGTTTCTTGTGTTTTCGTTCTCCCAAGAAAGCATCTATTATTCACAAAACTCTTTTGAGAGATGAGTGAATATAGCCATCATTACATGATTAAAGGTTTCTGTTAAACTCAAACATGCTGTCATAGAAATAATAAAAATGAAAGACATTAGCTGTCCTATAGTGGTTTGAACGAAAGTGATTCATTTGTGCATCATTCTGCTTTCACATACAATAGTGTGGACATTCTCGAAAAGACTATACATACACCGATTTAATGGGACATACGTTTGTGCGCAAATATACAAAAAAAGTATGTCAACAAAGCATAGACGGTCCAGAAAGAATGATACGGAAACATTATATTATTCACAAAGGAACCTTGAAACTGATGACCACTCTTATTCCAGTGAAGCACACAACACATCGTCAAGTATGCCAAGATTAATAGCTCACTCATGTAAAAGTTACATCCAAATATAAATTATATAAACTATCATGGATTAAGAACAGTCGGTTATTGCGAATGTTTACATAGTACATGTCAGTTATACAGTCAAATAACTTCCAATTACAGTTATTGAGAAGGTGTAGATATTTCACATATTCCCACCTCATTTAAATATCTTGTAAAGGAAAGTTAAAGATGTAACAGTATGTATCCTCGAAAATACAAAATTTTCTTCTTTATTTGGAAAATGGAAAAAGAATATGTTTGTTGATAATGAAAGACTTGAAGCTATCATTAGAATTAAAGTATGCTTACCATGTCTAGACACGTCTGATGTTTTCAAATTAAAGTTGTACATATAATGTCTGCAAATACATTTCTGATTAAAATTGGGTCTCCGAAATCATATTGCTGTAAAACAGATCCTGAAAACCTCATACATCTATTTTGACATTGCATAGTTGTAACGTCCTTTTCGGATAGATATGTTTGCTGTATCGAGCCCAAAAGTGCAAACATATATATGACCTGAATTTGACCTGGAATAATATACGGAAATTTAGTTTCTAGAACAGAAGACGTGCTTTTGAACTGTAAAATTAATGTGTAATGCAATACCTACATACTCATCATTTTATACATTAAATTCCTTGATTCATAAAAAATGAAAAATGAATTGCTTTACAAACGTATCTAAATATGGCAAGCTTAGTAAATTTTATTTTAAATGCCACTAAAGATTGAATACAATTTTAAGAAAATATCCCCTATCTCTCTCTCTCTCTCTCTCTCTCTCT